>PVKB01000050.1:722505-911233 GCA_004027205.1 Ctenodactylus gundi
AACAGTATAATAGGCTATTTTTTAAAAAAGTCAATTCTAAGCAAATCTCTGTAATAATTGATTGAGGTAAAATTCTATATGGATCAAGTGAAATAGTTTCAGTTATTGATAAAGCACACCAAAGTGCCCCCCAAGACAACGCCACTGTCCTGCATGAAATTTATTAGAAATAGAAACTTTTGGACATCACTTTGCGCTACCAAATCGAAATCTGTATCTTAACAACAGCTTCAAGAAATTTGTATGTACATTAAAGACTGAAAAAGCACTGGCCTATTTTAACTTGAATTTGAAGAATGTGCACATTGAGGCCATAGTCTCGCCTTCCATTTTTGACTTCCACAGATTTCCTTTACTGTCCCTGAGGCATTTCAAGTGTTTATCTGCCTCTGTCCCTTCAGGCACAAGCCTTGGCATCTAGATGCAGCTGGTCCTTCCAGACACACCAATTCTAGATCTCATTGGCTCACATTTTCTCTCTTTTATGTGTTAATGTCAATGTATCTGTTTGCTTTGCTTAAGGAGAGAGGGCTGAAACAGGGGTAATACAATAGCTATACATTCTGATTTGCATAATATCTTAACACTCGAATGATTAAAATGCTGGAGTCTGGAGTGGGCAAGAGGACAGCCATGCTGACATCCCTCAGTTTCACCTCAGTCCTTCATTTCAGATGCTGCCACTGCTTAAGAGACATTCCTACTTAAAACTGAACCTTAAAATTACACACAGTTATTTATCTAATCCATAACTGATTTCATTTTTCCCTCCATTTAACTAAAACTTAAATGGTTTGATTGAGACTCTTGTACACAAACTGCAGAAACAGAGGTAGTAGATTCAAGTCACACTGTAGGCCAGAGTAAAGTAAAATAAAAATATCTATCTGTTCATTAACTTCTTAAAGAATGTGTTAGAAAATTTCAACAAAAACCTTTTCAGATACGTGAAGACAAAAAATAGAACAACTCCACTATCCCATGCTCTATTATCACTATGGTACACTTCCAACTATCAGTAAGCCTGGTCTACACCCCCTCTACAGAATCCGACAGGACGGGTGGGCACTCAGAGGGTGCCTCACACATGAAGGCTTATTGGATCTCCATTTTTGCCTAGGCTTCTCTTTCAGTATTCAGATGTCTGTAAGAATCTATATGTTGAGTAAAAGGAATATATATTTTGAGAGTTTCTTAGTATGGTTAATCTCTAAAATATTTTGAGAAATAGCCTAGTTTACTATAAGCAAATTCACTTAAATGAACTGAAAGTTACTCAAGCTGTCACTTATCTTTTTGGAGGGGATTTGGCAGGAAGGCATGTTGACTCATCACCAGTGTGACAATGCAGACGCTGAGAAGGGAAGCGTTGCATTTTTTATCATGTCGAAAATGGTATTGATTTAAGACAGGCCTGTCACAGATTACTCAGCTCCCACTGTTGGCCTATCTAGCAGCCTGTAGATTCTCAAATTAACGCATGAACTTCCAAGTCAAGCAATATATTTTGTTCTCCTTTCTAAGGGAGTACAGGTACTCAAATAAAAATTGAAAGGAATTTTGGCAAACTTAAGTTATAGCATTCAAATAATCACGGACTTCTCAGACCAATACATTCAACAATGACAAACATACCATAGGTTTAATTCTCTTTCGACGTACACTAAGAAACATTTCAGTAAAATACGATAGCTAAAAGATTAAGAAATGCATCGGCCTCACATTTCTTTCCGTTAAATTGATACTTCATTGCTAAATGCTTCATTGTTAAATAAGACCAATTATTGATGAATATTGGAGAGAAATAATAATTGTACAATTATACATAATGTATCCACTTAGAATCTGGAATGTAATTTTTGTAATAACGTGATATCCAGTGCAAGCAGATGATACTGGTGTTGTTATTTAACCTTCCTTGAAGTTTGAACTCTGAAACTGAATAATTCTGTAAATTGCTCTTAATGAGCAAAGATAAGCACACATGGAAATGAAAATTGATGCGTCTGATGTTGCAACATCAGAAGAGGAAAAAATCACAACAACTAATAATACTTTGAATCTCTATAAATATCTCAAAATCTAAACTTACAAGTGCCTCTAAATCTAGAAAAAAAATCTGAGTTTCTAATATTTTCTTCATTCCCAGAAAAAATGAGAAGTTGCTATTTGATTCAATAGGAAAAGGGTACAGCCTCAAGTGACTAGTTGACCACAACAAGAAGCTATCTACAAAGTTCAAGGCCAGCCTGAGCTCAAGACTGGGATGGACTACAAAGTGAGACCCTACCTCACAAACCGGATGCTATCTATGAAAGATGTGAGGATTGAGGAAATCTCTTATGGTTTTTATTTAAAAAGAGAAAGGAAATTGTAAACTCTTAAACACAGAACGTTCTTTTGGTTCATTTCCAAGAACTTGATAAAGATATGAAACACAACCTATTTTTGAAAGGAGTTTTTATATTAGATTACTATCAGCCAATAATAAAAAAATACATTGATTTATTTTATTTACATTCCCTGGGGCATTCCAAACACCTCCCTGCTATATGTGTCATATTTGTCTCTAAGAATTTGGGTGGTAAACCTGTAACCAGACGTAGTTTCTCCACGTACCTGTTTCCTCCCCGATGCAGAAACTGTTTGCACCAGTGTCAAGGCCACATAATCTATTTGGTATTTCAAGTTTTTTTCACATTAATGAACTGCAACGTCGTCTGGGCCCAGGTTTGAACTCAGCCTGCCTGATGTAAAGCAGATTTTGTGCTATAGCCAATAAATCAGAGCTATGACAATTTGGTCTTACAGTGCCTATAAAAACCTGGATGTCACCTTTCACAATAAAAAAGTCTTCCCAGTCTTAAGTAATGTACACAATATTAATGCATGAGTACATTTTAAATTATCTACCTTTGTATGAATGAATGATTAAAAGGTAAACTTATTTATCCAACTTCGAGTTAATGCTGTAAAAGTTGGATGAAGATTATTTTGCCATCTTGATTTTTAAATATTCAAATTTCCTAATACGAATGCATTTTAACTGAATTCGAAAAATAAAAGCTTTGAGAGAACAAAAAAATAATTAAAACATAACTTTTATCTTCAAGGATCATCTTTAGAGACTTTTTTGAAGAGAAAAGACAAACTCCTAAGATGTTAAAATAGGGCAGTGTATAAAAAAATGCCATTACAAGGTAAAACAAAATACTACAGGTGTAAATAACCAGTACAAGTCCCTAGGCAGCAACTCAGTTTTGAAAGATAAAACATTAGTTTAGAACTTTAGAGAAAAAGTGTAACCAGCCTTTCTTTCTTTCTTTCTTTCTCTTTTCTTTTCGAGAAAGTGTCTTACTAAATCACTCAATTGCTCAAGTTGGGCTTAAACTGGAAATCCTCCTGTCTCAGCCTCCTTTAGCCCTGGAACTACAGGCCTATGCTACTATGCCCTGCTGTGCTATGTTTCTGTGTATAATTCTGAGAGGCATCTCAGCACAAGTAGAACAATTGTGACATATACACAGTTACTTTAGACTATCACCTAGAGATACAGGCATTTTTTTTCCTGCAATTATTAGCTTTGCTGTACCAAAGCAGTGGAGACAGGACACAGAAATTAATTAGCATTTAGAATTTCAGTTCTGCCACTTACAGCCGCTCACTTCTCCACACTGGGGTGACTGATACAGCTGCCTGACTTACCCTGTTGGACGCTGGAGGGAAACCACATTCAAACAGCAAATGTACTTAACCACCTAAAACCAGTGTAAGGAACATACTGAAGAAACACACACACACACACACACACACACACACACACACACCCCTAAAGAAGCCTAAGTTCAAATGTCAGTTCAATCATTCAACAAGTTCTTCTTTCTGAATTTTGGTTTATTATTACCATATTCAGTGAAATAGAGAACAAGTCGAGTCTGTCTCCAATACACTGCCTAGGGATCGGAGCAGCTTTTCAAAGTGTCTTCTTTGACTCTGAATTAATTTAGTTTCATCAAATTTGAACCACGTGGAAATATTCTTTGTATCTTGGTAAGTGGCAATGATCTGTGTTCCCTTGAAAAGAAAGTAGACCGTAAGGACGCACTGAGGACTTCAGAAGTTATTATGGCTTGCATTTGGACTGTCTCCCAAAGCCTCACACAGTTAGATGTTTCGGATTATCTCTGAATTTCATCTGCTGTTGGGAGGTGGAGCCTGGCTGGGATGGACAGATGACTGAGGGAGTGATGGACCACTGAGAGTGAAACAACAATACAGTGAGGTACCAAATATTAATATCATATTTTTAGGCTGGGTGCATAGCTCAGTTGTTGGAGCATTGTCCAAGGAAGCACAAGCCCAGGACTCCATCCCCTTGCACCACATAATAACTTGTTACTGGGGGATATTTCTTGTCTAGATAAGGACCTCCAGGGGAAGGAGTATGTTGTACGTACCCATGAACCCCCAACATATCTAGGAAATAATATAGACTTAATGAATGTTTTAAAAGGATCATTATGTAGCAAGTTGAGTGAGTCCTGTTCTTAAAAATCTATCAACTTCATATTAAAACTATCTGCAACAACAGCCTGAAAGCTTGAAGATTATGTCCATCAGGCAATAATTTTCTTAGATATACACACATACGGGGTTTAATTTCAACAGAAGGAAAAATATTAGCATTATTGTTTTAAAATATGGTCTCACATTTAAAGCTTTCTTGGGTGGGGAATTCAAGACATTTCTAACCCAAAGTGAGCCAACTCTTTGATGTAATAAGGGCCGGGTCGTTGATCTTCATGTGTCAGTGGGCACGTTTATACAAGTGCTGTCAAGTCAGGGCAACTCAGTCCCTTAATCTACTATATTCACTGCAAATTTAACTAGAAAATAGATGAGAAATAGCTCAGAACTGAAATAAAATGGCTTCAGTATCTATCACACATAGTGGTACAGCAGCACATATACTAAGTACTCAGCAAAAGTAGTTGTTATTAATCTAACTGTCGGGAAGGACAATTTGTCTAAAAAGTCGTTACGAGACTGCTGCCGTCAATGCTTCTGCTGACAATGAGAAAGAAATGTTATTTCTTAATTATTAAGAGCATGCTGCATGTCAGGACAGCCATTCTGGAGACACTACATCTGTCGCATTTAATTTGGGCAACAGCATGCAGCACAGGTACCATCATCGGGTGAGGGAGTGGGAGCGGGGGGCTGCGGGTGTTTGTGCGCGTTCATGCGGTGGCAGGGATGGCGGTGCTCTTAAAGAAAGCAAGAGTACGTACTTTGTGCCAGCTACTCTCCAAGAGCTATGGGATCCATCTACACATTCTCACAATACTACGTAGTTAGGCCTTGCCCTCATTTCACAGGCGAGGAAGAGGCACGGAGAAGGGCACTTGCCCGACATCACACAGTTAACAAGTAGCACAGCCGGGATTCTAACTGGCACACCAGCAGCGGCCCTCAGTCCCCTGCATACACCTTGTGTGTTGTGCCCCTGGAGGCATGTGCTAGAGCAGAGGAAGAGTAATTGCTCAAGAACCCTCTCCTGCGAACCCTGGAGCATCTGTTCCTGCTTGTACGGGGACCATGTTCACCAGAGGGTATTTGCACCCATCCCTGAGTAGCACAGGAGGGCAAGGCTGAGTGGTCCCTAGGAGAAGAGGGTCTCATCTCTTCTCACCACCGGTAGTGGATTACAAACTCCCTGACTGCCTCGGGGGCCTCCTTCGACTGCGCAGCATTGACAGCATTGAAGGACACTTTCTCCTAGCCTTCCCAACTCTCCCTCCCATCTTTCCTTAACGGACCCAACGTACATCTCATGAATCTCCCAACAATCTCTGAGCCCTCTTTTTTCTTTTTCTATGGCATTAGTCCTAACAAAATCTTGGCATTTCACATTGGCCTCTGCTTTTGGGGAAACTGGGCTGAGGCAGTGCTAATGAGTTAGCTCTGCTGGGAATCCCTGTACAGAGAAATGAAATAACAATACTTTTGCCATGTCCAGGGCCCCTGAGGGGAGGAGGGCACCTGGGAGAAAAGTGAGATCCCTCTGCACTGAGGTCAGAAGACACCCTCAGACTCCAGGACTGTTCTGCAGCTTCTCATGGACAAAAGGGCAAGCACCCCAAATGGACTCCCCTCTGGGAGACCTCAGGGAGCCATGGTGGCAGTCACCCTTTTGAGATGTGATAAGACCCGGATCAAGAAGGCTGGTAAACAAGCAGATGGTCCCAGTCTTCGGGGAAACAATGAATCAGGGGAAGATTACAATGTTAGGATGCGTTAGGATAGTAGAGAGAAGAGAAAAATATCTGCTTACTCAACCTTTTTGTCAATAGTTTACAAGAAAAAAAACCCCTAACGATTGTATTGTATCTTATCAATATTAACTGGGTCGTCGTCACAAAGTATTCTCCATCCCTTATTGCATTTAGGACTTTTATATTTGATTCTCAATTCATCCCAGTGAAGAAACACCATTTAGAGATGTCCTTAGATGAAGTCTCTTAGAGGGGGATAGATAAATGGAGTCACAGTCCCTTCTGGCCATATTTATTCTGTTCTTTTTCACTTTAAACCATGGAGTTCTACTTAGTATTACAAATTTTTCTTGGGAGTACCTAGAACTAGCTCACGAAATGGGACAGGGGTTCTTGGTCATGTGTTATTCTCACCTTGGGAATTTAATAAACAATTCAGGTATTCCTGACTTCTCAAACCACATACCACTGAAGACTCATGAAATGGCAAGTGCTCTGTTGATTTGAGAAGTCATGTATAAGCAGAAGTAGACACACGGTGGAGGTCAGGAGAGAGAATGAGGTGGCTTCCTGCACATGGCAAAGTTTATGCAGCAGGAAGAACTTGGCCCACGAAACAACTGAGGGCCAGCCTTCCCTATTCCAAGACTCCGTTGATGAGTTTTAGATAGGAAAACTTAGATTTCTGATTGTGAAAATTCATGTGGAACTGTGCACACTGTTTAAAAGGATTTTTACAACATAGACATTTTATTTCCAGTGTCTTCAAAGAAAGAAGAAAAAACAGCCTACTGAGAGTGTAACAGAACCAAATTTACCTGTAGAGTAGCAGGAGTAATTATTAATTAATACTAATTGATTGTTGGATTGTACTAATAAACACAATAAATTATTGTTTGTAAGATAAGTTTGAGGCATTGTTCCAAGTAGCATAGTTAGCAGTATTTTGAGGTAACAAACAGGTTTTGAGACTTTAAATGACTTGCTGTAAAAATGATAGAACCAGAATTTGAATTCAAGTTTTTTGACTCCAATGCTTAGGTTTGTTAGGATGTTGTTATGCTAGTTGCCAAAGTGATAGAGGATTTGGATGTAGCTCAACAAAGTGAGAAACAGCATAAAAGAGAAAATGCTCACCTAAGAACATATCCCTGAAGATTCTTACCCCCCAAAAATGGAGAACACCAGATCAGGCCCCAAATCTGGTCAATGTACGCAAACTTACATGCTTAAGTTTTCCACACCACACAACACACACACACACACACACACACACACACACACACACACACACAGAACCTATATTTCAAAGGCTCACCATTTGCAGAGCTACCACACTCTTGCCTACAGGATTGAGACTCAGCATAGAAACCAAGAAGAATAAGAAAATAAAGACATTGAAATAGGTTTCCAAAACCTATAGTCATATTATCAGAGTGAAATTAAATTTTAGAACATTAAGTCTATATCTACTCAAATTACATTACCAAATCTAAATGTAAATTAACATTTGAATTAGTTTTTTATTTGTATTACTTGTATCTCAGATTGTCTCAAAAGACATACGAGAGTTCACTATAATGATCTCCATAACATGTGGACCATTCTCTCTATATAACAAAATAGTGTTTCATGTTTTTAAGTTGTTCCCATATGACCCATAGTTCAGTCTTAGCAAGAGCAAATATTACTAGCCTTGTTTGCTGCTCAAAAGTCTTTTGACTAATATCAATAAGGAAATCTCAGATTTCATAATTCAACACTTAAATTTTAAGTTTTTAAATTAACAGCCAAGGATAATTCTCAGTGTATATGTGTACTTGTACAAGCATGGATAAACCTAATTCCTCTCAAAACTTCCATAAATATTTTAATTCTACTTGACTCGAAAAGTTCACAGACTTCTGCATAATTAGTGTAACAGAGTACTTAGTATGCAATTGCAATAGGTGCCATAACTTTTGCTCCTCTTAAACCAGAACTCTACAGTTCACTCACAGAGGGTCCAGACACACTGGACCCCTCATGAGCGAGGTCATGCTTGTCTTGTTCTTTTTCTTAAAGTATGCTATAAGGCATTTCACTTTTGTTCTATCCCCATTCTTCATTAATTCCTTACATTCATTACTATATTCCCAGAATCAAGAGGTTTATGACATACAGTAAGAACTCCTAACTATGTTATAATAAATAAGGGAACACTGCCATTGAATGTACAATGCATATCTAACGTGGTAATTTTTTCAAACACGGTTTGTTTTAATGCTTCTTCTCCATTTCATTCTGTGTATTATTTTTGCTCATATAAAATAAAAGCTCCAAAGTAACCCTCAAAAATAACAACATATTCAAATATATGTGAAAATGAGGATCCTAGAATCTAGTTTTAAAAACTATAAACCAGAAAATAAATCAAAAGCAAATCAACGTAAGAAAATAATAATACAAATGAAGAAATCAATGAAATGGAAAGTTGAAAACAAGTCCACCCTGATATCCAAAGCAGACAAAGATATGACTCCAAAACAGAACTATAGACCAATCCCGCATGAATATGTGTGCACAACCAATCAGCAAATAACTAACAAATGAATTCTAAAACATATTAAAATATTATACATCTGTGTCAAGTGTAATTTATTATAGGAATGCAAGGTTGGTTCAACATTCTATTAGTATAATATTACGACAATACAACATTCTATTAGTGTTGTCAATTAACACGTTATACTAATAGAATAAAGGATAAAATAAGATGGTCATCCAAAAGAGATACAGGAAAAGCTTTTGACAAAGCCCAAGACTTTTCATAATAGAAAATAAAGCTACTAGAAATATAAGAAAACATTCTCATTCTACTAAAGGCCTTACATGAAATTTCACAGGCAACACTGTACTTTATGGGGAATAATTGAATTCTTTGACTTAAGATATGAATAAGACCAAAATATATGCACTGATGATTGTTTTCAATGTTGTACTGAAAGGGGGAATCTGGCCAATTGGATAAGAAAAAGAATTAGAAAGCATTTTGGATTGGTAGGTGATATAGTATCTGATACAGAAAATTCTAAGGACATATACACACATCCAATATTAAAACAAGCTCCACAAGACTGCAGGATACAAAACCACATGTAAGAACCAACTACATTTCTATTCTTCAGTAATAAATAATCTCACATAGAAATAATAAGAATAAACCAATTAAAAATAGACAGAAATTTTGATTAGACATCTCTCCAAAGAGGATATGTCATAGCCAAAGGAAGATGAAAAGATATGCAACCGCTTTATTCACTCGGAATGTGCACACCAAGACACAACTGAAAACCACTCCACACTCACTATGAGTACTATGCCTATTATGTGATTTATGAGATAATTTTGACAGCCGCTTTTTGGGGGGACAGCAGAGATCAATATTTAAAGATTTATTAGCTTTCTCTATATAGGTACAAACAACACAGGTTATTTTCTTGTCATTTTCTAATAAGATCTCTTTGAGTTTAATACACAAACTCACTGGCAAGCCAGGCTAGGAAGAGATTTATACAGTTATAGTGATTGAAAAGACGGTAAGAGGACTTGGCTTGGAATACATCACAGCTATGTTTAAGAATCCAAGAACCAAAGCAGCAGTTTGCACAATACCTATGAAAGTGGAAACAAAGGTATCATTTAAACACAGGTGACTTGATTCTCAACAGGACCTACCCTCACAAGTATGCCCTAAGAATAATATTCCTGGAATGCATGAATTCATAAAGTGTATGGTCTCAACATGCAATTTAACTCAAATATTTCAAATTACTGTCATTATCCATAAGTGTAACAGAGTGATCTTTTCTAAGACATAATTCGGACCACGTAAATTCTTGCTTTAAAGCTCTCGAAGGCTTACCCTCACACTCCAAAGACGATCTAGATTCATTACCAGTGCCAAGAAACTTTATCATAACTGTGCTGCACATATCACTACAACATTATTTTGTAGGACTATTTTTCTTGACCACAAATGCTTCTCCTCAGTAGGCAGCACGCTCTTTCGTGTCTCAGAACTGATATCCCAGTTGCTTCTTTATCTACAAGGCTCTGCTTTTGGTATTTTTAAACTTACTATTCAGAAATTGCTCAGGTTTCAACCTTAATTCTACATTTTTAGATGGACAATTTATTTGGAATTGACTTAATGTTTTTATCCCCCTCAAATACATATGTTGACATCCTAACCCCTAATGTGATGGTATTAGAAAGTGGCGGAAATGAAGTCATGAGGTGGAGCCCTCATCAGTGCGATCAGTGCCACTATGAGGAGGGCTGCAGAAGAGTTTGCCTCTTTTCTCCATGTGAGGACGCAGCAAGGAGGTGGCCAACTGGGCAGCAGGAAGAGGCTTTGCCAGAATTCAGCCACACATACGGGCACCTTCACCTAAGTTCCTATCCCCGAGACTGGGAAAAATGAATTCCTAATGACACTTTGTAAGAGTCGCCTGAACTCAGTCAATTTTTCCGTTTACTGTCTCTTATGCTCTTATCTTCGTGGAACTGAACTTTTAAAAACTTCTCACTTATTTTTTCTCCCAATTATTTTTGTCTTTAGCTAATTAGCAAAGACTAAATTTATGTCTTTAATTCCCATCTCCAGGGCTAATCTCAGAGGAAGCATTCAATATGTGTTTTCTTAGATGAATAATAAATAAGCGAAGGCTGTCTAATGAGCCTTCCGAACCACCACAGCAGGGCCTGAACTCCAGAGGCCCTGCCTTACAGAAGGAAGGAATAGATGGACACTTTCTGGGTCTTTTCTGAAACCTATTATGGGCCCACTTGGAATGAAAGTATATAAAATATTTTCAGTTGATAAGTGAACTTTTTGAAAGCTAGAAAAAATAAACTATTGCTTGGCAATTGCTTAATCAGCAAAAACTTACTGATTGGCTCTGTGTTACTCCTAAGGGTTAGAGAAAAAGAAAGACGATATATGGCTCCATTTCTCAAATTACTTAAAATTCAATTGCAGGAAAGAATCATTGTGGATAGTTAATTAAAACTACTAAGCTATATATAGTAGGTGGACATATTTAATTAATATGTGAATAGTTTTTTGGAGACCTACATTGAATTACAGTTGTATAATGGCATTTAACGGTGGTAACTTAGGTAGAAACTGGATGTACTTTGACACGCGCATACACACACACCCACAGCAACATCCAGATGCGCACACACAACTAACATATGCACATAGGTTTCTGCCCATAAACAAATTCTATGTGATTACTTTAAGAAGTTCAGGGTTACAAGCCAGTAGGAAAAGAAGGGAGTGTCAGGAAGATCGCTGAAATATTTCATTCATTCATTTTTTTCACCCACTCAGGCAAGGAGACAGTAACGCTGGGAAGTGCTGAGGAGAGTAAGAGAGCCCTGATCGCCACCTTATGGACTTAAAATCTGGTGCCGCAGAACATAGAAAAGGAGATCTGTTCAACAGGGAAAGGTTTGGGTGATGGTGTTAAGCGCTGCAGTATTCTTACAGAGTTCTGAAGCAAAAATAGGGCCCCAGGACCGCACAAGGACGAGACCGCAATGCACACCCGGTGGTGGCGTCATTTCCTCCACACCCCAACTCACCATGCAGTCACCTCCTTATGTACCTACATAGTAACTTTCAGCATCTCCCCCCCACCCTCCCGCTCCCCCTCAGTCACGGAGCGGCGATAATTCTCTCATGATCTGTCCACCTGTCAAGCCAACTGGCACGCAAAAATGATAAAAGCAGACATTTCTTTAGGCACCAAAAAGCACCCTGCATGTACAGGGCACGGAGAAAGAAGTGGTAATACCAGCAGCTTGAGGCACACAGGCCCGGCTCGGTGCAGGGACACACACCCGCTAGATTTTTTTTTATTCCAATTACTGTCATTCCATTAGGGGATTTCTGATGGAGAGGCAAGCAATTTTCTTTCCTTGGGTGAAAGGCCAAGCAGCGCTCGGGTGAGTTCTATATCTTCCTGCACTCTTGACTTTGTCATCTTCATGTGTAACCACTCCTGTCCTCCCCATGCCTATGTTTGCTGCGTCCCGCCTGACTCCGACCTGGGTTACCTGTTCACACAGCCCGGAGGGTTCCACAGGCGCTGCCACTGATCGTATTTCTGAACGCTCATGCACTTTGTGCCTTCCCTTTCTGGGCTCTGACGCTGTCACGGCCACCTCCTCAGCTGCCACGCTTGCGTCCCTGCCCTCGACAACGTGCGTGGGTGTGCACGGCCGTGGCTTCTGGGTCTTCCCACTCATGCACCTTTGGTCTTTTGTTCTCACCAGCCCCACCGAGGTATTTTTAAACATTTTTATCAGTCGGATGCTATTTTTAATCGTTTTTCCTCTTCCCAGACTTCGAGGATATTGTTGCCCACTCTGACAATAGTGAGCCAGAGATGATACATCACCTCTCTCATTCCAGACATTTGAGAACTTTTTATTTGCACTGATAACTTTATTCCTTTTAGTACTCTGAAAATCAGAGGGATGTTCCTGGTAATGGAGAGCCACAGAACCTCAATACATTCAATACACCTTAGCACCAGAAAAAAAAAGCATTTTTACTGGTAGAAACAAACATAGCATCTAGAGTTTGCATCCAAAGATAGAAAAGAAATGATTACTAGACTGGTCAATTTTCTAGTCTATTCTTGCCTGTGGGAATAAATGTTTGTTCTTTTTATACTATCCTTCTATATTGAACTTTTATTGCTCAACAAAACTTTTTGTTCATAAAACACAATAGCAATAGATACTCTTCCTGTTCTCAAGGAGGACATATTCTAATGTACTTGGGAGTGGAGAAATGAATAAAGAGAGGAAAGAAATGGAATTAATAACAATAAATGCTAATATAATTAGTTCTAAAATGACAATGTGAACCAATTAGAATGGATATCAGAAAACAAATTTTGATTTTTAATCAATTTTTCTTTAGCATTTAAAAATTCTCACTTAATTCTCACCAATTAGCCAGCTTCTACAAAAAAAAAAATGCATATTTGCCGACCACAGCTGCACTGAAATTTCCCTCTTCCCTTTTTATCACCCCACATAGAAAACACACCTTGCTTTCTATAATGAGATAAAATTATTTTCAGGATTGCAATTCTTAAGCATTATCACCTCCTAAAATATTCCATTTCCCAAAGTGCTATTTAAGTTTTGCAGTGACTTTAACATCCTAGCCTAATTGTTTAGGCTGTAGAGGGGGAGAAACGTAATATAAGGGGCAACCATTTAAAGTACATGAGCTTTGTTCACACTTCATTAAATATTTTAAATGGCTATATTATTTTATGACTTTTCCATTCCTTCCGAATCTTTTCTGGCTTGCTTTTTATATCCAGGAGTTTGAATCTCTTTCTGAAAAAACCTGGCTGCACATAAATACCATCTAGCTTATGAATATATTATCCTCCTGTTTTCCATTGTTCTAAAATGATGCTAAATTTGAAAACTCAAGTCAAAGTTTAATCATTAGAGTGGTAGGTAATGGCATCGTGCATTCACATGAGAAAGTTTGTTCCATCTCTTTTCTAAAATTCTAATTGAACTTTGCCTCTCTTCAAAAATAATCAATTTCCTTCCATATTATATATTCTATGCAGAGCAGTCATCAAAGAAGTGTTTCAGGTACAATGGCATTATTGCTCTTAGGAAAAGTTGTTTATCCAAGCAAATTTAAAATTTCAATAAAACCCTGTTGAATAGACCTACCATTCCATGTTCAACTTTTAACTTTATGTATAATTATGGAGCAATTACTACCTCTGAGCAGTTATTAGCTATCAACAGTAAGATTTTTTTTTTAAACAAGTGTCCACACTTAATGAACTTCCTTCTGTGTGGCTCCAAGCCATCAGGACACAGCTCCCCCCCCACCCCCGCCCCAACACCCTTTATTTTCTTCTCAGCTCTTGTGCTGAAAAGCGTGGCCTTCATGATGACAGGCTGCTTTGGGACCCCTCCTTTCCCCAGAACTTTGTAGTGACCTGATCGCATTAGCTCAGTGATGGGAGCTGCTTCAGTCTCATCCTTGGCAGCATTTACTCGGGTCTGCCCACCCACCAACAATGCACAAGTTACCAAGGTTGACTGTTGAGCAGAAGCGCCGGCTCCTCCTTAAGAGCTAAGGCCTCCTACCAGCTTTCCCAAAGTAACCTGGGTGACTAACCGGAGGAAATGAGCGAAGTTAACACTGAAGTCTTGCCCTATGCCTTCCCAGTCTCTCTGAACCCTTATGAAGGAGACACCAGACATCAGCCAAACCATCAGGAGCGCTGTGGCTTAGAGGAAATGTGTGCTCCGTAGGATTCTATCATTTTCCTCCACCTGTAGAAGTGCAGAGGAAGCACATCCATTGACAGAAAGGAATAAAGAGCAGATTATAAAGGACAGCTTCAGATCCTTGCTACTTCTTGATTTACCACTGAGTCCCTCCATCAAATTCTCTCTTTTCAAACCATTCTAAGATTTCTTCTGCTAGTTTTAAATTTGAAGAATGTAGTCATCGATGTACACACTTCAAGGCACTTTTTAGCACTAATTGGGAAGCAAAGACTTAGTACTTTTAATGAGTTCTTTTTCTCTCAACTTCTTTAATATTTTTAACATGGAGCATTTTCCCCATTTTATTAGTTTATATATGCAATACAAAATGGTACCATTGAAAAAGGAATTCTGTGCACATACACATAGCATCAGACATCGACAGATATGCTGTTTATGGCCATTCTGATTATATGAAAATGAGACTACCTTTATTTTACAATCGTGTTAAAAACAAAATTTTAGGTTTGAAAATATTATAGACTGAATCTTTCAGTTTCTCAAAACTTCATATACTGAATTTTCACTCCCTACAAGGCTGAATTTGGAGATCAGGACTTAAGAAAGTGATTAAGTTTAACTAAGATGTTAAGTATGTGGCCCTGATCTGAAAGGATTGCCGTTCTTACGAGAAGAGATGGCAGAAAGCTCAGAAATCTCTTTTTGTGTGTAGACATGGAAGCATTAATAGGGGCCGGGTGTGGCCACGGCAAGGCAGAAGCCTTCTACACGGGAACGCAAAGGTTTCACCAGAGATGGAGTGAATTAATACCTGGGTCTCCTGCTTCCAACCTCCAGCACTGGAAAAATAGAAATTCCTACTGTTTAAGCCACTGAGTCGATACACCTCTGTTATGACACCACAAGCAAAAGAATACAGGAGACATTACACAGAACACACCAGTAAATACACACAAGAACATGTGACAGAGGGAAATTTAAAAACCAGATACACAGCAGCTTGCCTAACTTCATACTGGTCACTGGAAGAGAAGACAGCAGTTCATAATATGATACTCATCATGAGAAATACAGAGAAAATACAGTCTGAGACAAAAAATGGTTGAGGAACTAAGTTTAAATCTGGAAATTTAACTGAAAACAGTCATTTCTAAATGAAATAGTTTTGCCTTCTTTTTTTTTCAGAGGTGACATTTCAGCATAAGCCACTCTTTCCAAGTTCTGTCTCATCATTTTTTTTTTTGCTTTTTGATTCATAATATAGGAAGAATTGCCCAATGGACTTTCATTTATCACATATTATGTTCCCAGAGAACCGTGGCTGTCATGACAGAAAGAGTATTGGATCTGCAACAGGCTAGTTGCCCTGTGGCCGAGGATGCCTTTGAACGTAGCACAACACAAATTCATAAACTTTCTTAAAACTTTGTTAGTTCCCTTGTAACTTAATTGCATTAATTATATTAGATCCTTTACATGTGGCCTAAAACCATTCAATCTTACTCAATGGTCCAAGCAAGCAAAAAGTTTGGTCACTCCTGGTCTACGATACAAAGAAAATTCTGATTCTAGACTACTCGGAACTGTTAATGGATGTAATTTAATTTAGAAAATCTTTTATGCTGTAGTCAGAAATTGAGTTTTGAAAAGTAACGTATTTGTAAAAATCTCATTTTCATCGTAAGATTACAAATGGAAAATTTCCTTAATTCCCTTGAGTGAACACTGCTTAAGAAATTTTGACAGCATTTTCTTCCATTTGTAATCTTTTGATAAAAATAATTTATGTCACGTGCATATTTGAGTCATATCAGAAAGAAATCTGATTATAAAAATTACAAGAAGGAAAAACTATTCCTAACAAAGACCATGTATTGGTTAGGAATCTAAGAGAGGCGGCACTAACAGAAATTGCAGAAATAAAAAGAGATTCATTTGGAGAGCTTACAAAGGAGAGGAATGGCTCATGCACGCGCAAGAGCTGGAGGCTCTCGTGGATGCTCTGACGTGAGACTGCAGGACAATGGAGGAAGCTGCTGTAGATATTTGTCCAGAAACTCAAGGTGAAGACTGTGAATTAGGACCTATCTGTGATGGAGACTGGTGAGATGAAGCCAAGAGCGAGTTGGTGTCCAGCATGGTGGACAGGCCAGAGCTGTCCCAGGAGGAACTAAAACAAGCTTCCTTCTTTTCTTTCTTTTGATTCACTTCAAGCTGTTAGTCTGATTGCCACACCCAGGGCAGGTGCTCTTCTCTCATTTGCCAGTCCCCAAGTCAATCACGCATAATCACACATAATCTCTCCAATGGTCACAGGCTATATTTAAAAACCATTTCTTTGCCTGAGGCTATGATGAAAGAATAAGCTTTGAGATGCTGAAGCAGAACGATGGCCACTGGTCACTTTTTCCTAAGTACCATAGTCCAACTTTGGGACAGAAGTGTACAAGACAACAAGCACAATGTAAGGAAGAAATTGTCACACACCATTTAAATATGTCTAAAACACCATCTCCATACCAGTGACAAATCCAGAACTGCGATTTTCTGCTTACTTTTATTTTTCTTTATTCAAAAGAATAGTTATCACTGTAGATAAATCTTTGGGAGGTTAGGAAGGCATGATGGAGAATTATGAGGCAGCTCAGTTCAGAAAGTACAATTTGAGTAAAACTCAGGAAAGGAATATAATTCAGTAAGTGAGGGAGGGTATGTGTCAATCCCAATTCTCGGGCAGTTGCATATCTGTATTTAGGACACGACAAAAATGTTTCTATGCTACTGTTAAACTGCCTTTGCCTGGCTGGGTGTGGTGGTCACACCCGTAATCCCAGCAGCATTCAGGAGGTTGAGGCAAGAGGGGCTCCATAGTGAGTTCAGGACCAGCTGGGCTACAGAACAAGACCCTGAGTCCAAAAAAAAAAAGGCTTTGTCTGAAGAGTGCTGCCAAAATATGTTATATTAATATCACACAGTGTCTTATGTTTTGCATTTCTTAATCACAATTAACTTCCCACTGGCACATTTATCTTCCAACGCCCTATGCTGCAGATCAACTGCCATTATTTGAACTGATGATTTATGACAACTGGCCTATCAAGAGGGACAGAAGAAAAGAGGGTTTGTACACATATTGGCTGAGGTTATTTTTTTTCTTCCTTTCTTTTTTGTAATAAAATGCTTTGCCAAACCCCAAATGATTTTGGTTTATCTTTCTGAAGATCAATTTTAAAGTAATAACACTGAATTCCTCACATAAATCCTCCATATTGAAAATGACAAGAGA
Source organism: Ctenodactylus gundi (assembly GCA_004027205.1). Classification (NCBI taxonomy): domain Eukaryota; kingdom Metazoa; phylum Chordata; class Mammalia; order Rodentia; family Ctenodactylidae; genus Ctenodactylus; species Ctenodactylus gundi. The sequence goes on from PVKB01000050.1 coordinate 740,404, forward strand.
GATAAAAATACACAGAAGTGGCTGGGGGATCTGCGTTACTATCTTCCTGAAACTGTGGCAATAAAATCCACCATAACCGTCGCTGATAGCTCCCCACTATCACTGACTTGCAGTTCAACGCCTTGGAATTGCAGTCACTTAGAAATTGAGTTTTATGAAGTAATTTCTAAAAATCACGATGGAAGTGCTGACTACCAGAATTTTTAAACCTTGTTTACTCAAGACACAGTAAAAATCCTCCATGTGTTATCATCTGATGCAAATAAATCTATTACATGCATATCTGAGCCATATTTGAAAGAAATTGATTATAAAAATTACACTATTCTTCCCTCACACCATTATAAAACTTCAGAAAGAATCTTCAAATTCCATAAACCTTCTAATTCACAAATAATTACAAGACTATCAAAGAATAACAACTGTTTATATAGGCTAAACCTGAAACTTATTCAAACCTTTCATTTTTTTTCCTGAAACTTCAAGTGGACACCTTAGCTGGTTTATATTCTAATTTTGGCTGTTTTGTGCCTATGTATTAAAGACAAAAAAGAAAAATATCTCTCTCTCTCTGATTGATCTCCACCCAGGAAACCTCATTTCAAAAACATTCAACAACAAGTCAAGATGCCAATCACCCCAAAATAGCAATGATCCTGTTTCTGTTTGTGCTGTGAATGACACAAACCTTGGGGCACCTGAACTAAAACAGACAGGCATCAGCACATTCTACGTGGAGCTCTCCCTCTCCTCATGGAGTGGAAAACAAACCAAAATAAATGTTAAATAAAATCACAGAACAGAGATGCCTGAAAAGACCTTTGGGTGAGATACTATCTGAGAGTAGGCAAATTGTCTTTTCTTTGTCACACTGTTGGAGACTGAGTCTCTAAACCTAGTCACTGACAGAGCATTCTTTACTTAGAACTACCTGCGTGTGAAGAAGCACTTTTACCTGTAACTAATCAACTTCTCAACAAATCTCATGACCTCTAAATTCTCCACAAAAGCCTTGTGTATGTTTAGATGAGCATGATCTGATTCTAATGCCCTTGTTCATTTAAATTCCATCCAGCAGCCCTCTGAAAAAAAAATTAATTAAAATTTAAAAAAAGAAAAAACAAAGTAGATTCTCTAGATAAACACTGGTCATCACACACAACATTGTTAGCACCATTTGCCACCAAATGCTCCATTACAGTGGAAGCAAATGTCACTGCTGGCCCAGAAGCCAGCAAGATTTCCCACAAACCCCTTGGCTTCCTCCAGGCAAGTATTCTAATCCAACCACTGAATCTCAGTGTCATCATGTCTCATGCAAGGTGGCTGGATTGTATGATTTTTTTTAATTAAAATGTATGAAAATATTTTTAAAAACTGAAAACAGTTTTACAATCCTGGCCTCCATTCTGGGTAATGCCAAGGTCCCCTGTATCTTTGTATGTATTCTGATGCTACAGGAAATTTCTTCTTTCTGTAAATTCCTATTACAATGTATTTTGCACTTTCCACTTGATCGGTGACCTCTCTAAATTATGGTACTTCGTTTGTCTCTTTCAAGGTAACACATGAGACTCTACTTTGAGTCATAGATGGAAACACTGCTGCCAAACTGAGTATCACTGAGGATAAGAATCGGGTCTGACATCCTTCACAATATTTAGCCCAGTGGTTTATGTGCAGCATGCACTAATGGTGATGAACAAATTAATGTCTAATAAATTAAGGTAAATTTTGGAAATATTTTTAAATACAGTTATTTATATGACCTAATAATTAAAGATACATAAAATAAGATCTGGGCTTTAAGATACTCTACTAAAATCGTATATGGCCAAGTAACTGAGAAAGTAAACATCAGAGCATTAGACTTAAAAAAAAATGTTCGGATGTTCTGGGGGAAATGGACATAATATGCTGTTAAAAATCTTAAGTTTTTTTTTTAAATTAAAAAGACAAGTGACTCATAGTCTTGAGGCAATCTCAAAAATAAAGCCTGCAATTTAAAGGAAGTCACTTATAAAAATAAAGCAGTTACTATATTTCTTTCAGTATGATTTAGACAAGAGAATCCTAGATGAAAGAATAGATTTGAGGCTAGAAATTTTGACCTTGTAAAAGATCCACTGGTCTGTCTTTGTTCATTTTGGTTCTTTAAATGTTATTCTAACCAAGTATGATGGCACATGCCTGTAACCCTAGTTCTTCAGGAGGCTGACAGGGAAGATATCCCAAATTTGAGCACAATCTGGGTAATTTAGTGAGTAAGTGAGACTCTACCCCCAAATAAAAATAAATAAACAAGCAAATAAATGAGTAGAGATGTAGCTCGAAGCAAGAGCTCAAATACCCACTACCCCTCCCCCAAATAAGAGTCATTTAAAACAGCAATTCTGGCTCCTGAGACTATGGTCTGGTGTGTTAATAGACACTATTATTTAAATACTACTGCCAAGTTGGGAGTATAACTCCATCTTCACCTTGCAGAGGCTGGCCTAAGTGTGTTCCTCCAAAAATCACCGATGAAACCGCCCCAGTAATTAAGGACACAATCCTTCTTGGAGCTTGTCGCCCATCATGCCAAGAATACCCACATCCCAGATTTTCACAGAATACCTATTCTCATTTTCAGTCTCTCACACAGGCTCCCTATGATTTCTGTACTAAAATATCATTCTCTGATACTCTCTATTACTGCCCCAAATCACTTAATTCCTATATCCCATGGAAGCCTCTATTCTACATATTTATTTCTATGTTTAGAAATGTATATTTATAGTTTCCTCGATTGTTATCCCTCACTATGCCATAGTTTTGTGACAGAAAGGACTTTAGGTACTTTGGTCATTTTTGTGTCCCTGACGCCCTACAAGGCACCTGGTACTCAGCACCTTCCCAGCACCCATGGGTTGAAGGAGCCAATAAATCAACAATTACCACTGAGTGTAATTAAGAAAGTGTAGCTCAGGCAATAAACTGATTACCTCTAGAATACGTTGATTGATTGTACTTATTTGTCAATATTGTGTTTGTAATTAAAATGTATGAAAATATGGAATGAAGTAAATTAAGCATAAAATTAACTTACTTTAAAAAAGCTACGCTGTCAGAGCAAAACAAAGCTCCTGTATAGGTAATGCCCTGACAAATGAAGTCTCACCTGTACAATTAAATGTGTTGTGTACAAGTGGCACACGTCAGTGGCAGATGCTGTTTCCAGAGATTTCTGAAGTTTATTGAACCTGATGCAGTCATAATGATGACAATAGCACTTACTAAGTATTGAGTGCCTGCTGGATGCGAGTCACCTTAGTAGACAGGCACTGCTTTCCATCTGAGTCGTTTTAATTGCAGAAGTAGACACTTAGGACAGTGATTCAAGCAAGAGCAAACATCAAGAAAACGATCTTTTCCCATTTTAGTGATTTTTTCATTGTTCAGGCATAATATCCTGCACACCCACAAATTAGAGGGAGGAGAGGTTTATTTTAGCTCACAATTAAGCAAGGTCTTGGTCATGAGGTCTCGGTCCCTCCTGGGAGGGTGCAGTGGTGGGCAGGGTCTCTGGTGGAGGACAACCTCTCACAGCACCCCAGCAGGCCACAAAAATGAGCCAGAACAAGAGGGCGGGTCCTCCCGGGCCGCAGGCTCTGTCGTCTGTCACATCGTACTGGACTCACTTCACGACAGCACTTGGAATCCCTACACAATGTGCAGCATCCAGCTACGTGAGGCCTTGGGGAACATTTCAGATCCAAACCACACCATTCCCTCGTCCCATTTCCATAATAAATAACTACTAAAGATAGGGTGTATATGCGCCCACAATTTTTCTCTTGTTCATGCACACCTTACCTGCAGGGCTTTTACTGAGCTAGTCACTACTCAGCTGCCCCAGCTGCTCCGAGTCAGCGTCCATTTTCCTAGGTTTGGTATTATATTGCTATATGTTGTTTAATAGTGTGGATCAGTTCTGCTCAAGCACATATCCACAAATATGTAATAGCCACTGGAGTTTATATGCAGGCAATGCAGAAATCACTCACTTGAAATATACTGCTGATATCTTTTCTAACAATAAATATGATTACACTACTACAAATTACAATGGCTTTTAGTGAAAGGGGGCTTGGGATTGAGGTTTGGGCCTGTGGACTGCCCCAAGGTGACAATGGTTAACCTTTATTATCAAGCTCATTTCTGTGAGCCAGTCGTAATGCTGTCATCTAATCATTTGTCCTTCCAACTCTTGAGGTTCACTTATTGAACTAGTGGGGGCATTTGAGTATTTTCAAAAAGATGTGAAAGGTTAAAAAAAAAGTGCCTGTAGTAGGACAATACCATTATTTATTCAGCCATTTTCACATTGGTAAGAATTTATGGCTTCTCAACTGATGACAATGAATATCTTGAATGTGTATTATTACTTTTAAGGTCTCCTTCCTTTGTTTTCTTTTTGAAACTTTGCAGTAAATGAGATTACTAGATCAGTGAGCATAAACATTTTGATTCTTTAAAAATGTCCTACAGCAGTAATCTGGGCTATATGAATTTTGATGTCTGATCATAAACTGAGAGTAAAGCAAGGCAGGAACTGGATGCAATTTTGTGTGAAAGGTGTAAAACAGACAAGAACTTGGCTGCAGGAAACAGTAAGATGTCCCTGTGTGGCAATCAGGAGTCAGACTTAGTAAAGCCAGCGGTGTCGTGTGGGGGCACTTAGATATGATAGAGGAGGTTGAAAGCATATTTCCACTGTTGGAGTGTTTGCCAACCAAGCACAAGGCCCTGAGTTTGAATCCCCACCATCACATAAGCTAAGCATAGGGGCACACGCCTGTAGTCTCAGCTCTCAGGAGGCTGAGTCAGGAGGATTGTCAAGAGTTTGAGGCCAGCTTGGGCTACAGAGCAAGACCCTGTCAGAAGAAAAAAAATAGATGTAAGAGAGAGGCTCCTGAAGTTAACTGCCAAGGATCTTAATATTAACTGGAAGAACTTAGATTTGCCATTATAGGAAGTAAAAAGCATTTGCAAAAATAAGAGAAATGATTAAGCATCCTTTCAGAACTGGAAGGAGAAAAAAATCTGTGGTCTGCTGACCCACACATATTTGAGCATGATGTTCTTTTCTAGACCATATGGACCTTGGCAGTCTCGTTTCCTCAGGAACTCCTTGAGCAACAGAACTAGAACAATTCTCACTGTTCAAATGCAAATGCATTCTCATCAACTCACAATTGCTCTTATTATCAAGTTTGAGAAATATAACAACAGCGAAAGCGCTCTAAGGACACAATCAATGACACACCACAGGCAGCTTCCTATTCTCAGCCCTTTCTTCTCAGGGACTGAGCCAGAGCAACTGCTGGGCCAATCAACTTTGAGCCTCCGACTATTAAATCCACTCTGCTTCTCCTCTATGTATTTTTGTTTTCAGTCTTTCCAGACCCTCCTGAAGTGATAATGATGCTCTGTATCACTAGTCAATCAATAGATCCAGCTAATGGGTCTTCTCACCATAGTTCAAAATGTCAACTCTCCTAATGCCTACGGTGTTTGGACTTGCTAAGGTTGGATGTTTGTGAGCTCCTTCCCCCAAATTCATATATTGTGATGTAATACCCAGTATGAAGACTTTGGGAAATGAGGCCATCGGGAAGTAATCAGGTTATGAAGGTTGAATTCCAGCGAACAGGATCATTGTCCTCATAAGAAGGGACATAGCAGAGCTTGTCCAGTTTGTTCTCTACCACACGAGGACACAGAAAAAGGCAGTTGTCTCTGAGAAGAGGGTTGCCACTAGAACCCAATCACTCTAGCACCCAGATCTCAGACTCCCAGCCTCCAGAACCAAAAGCCATGTACCAGACTGGACTACAGAATGAGACCCTGTCTTGGAAAAAAAAAGTAGTGTTACTTCTTAAGCCAACTAGTGCTTTTATAATATACAAATGAAATAAATTAACAGAAGCCCCTTGGTTTATATAAAAAGAGTTCTAACATAGCAATGGTGGATCAGAAAAATGCAGAATTTGAAGCAAAAGTGAGGCAATCCTGCCCCTCCAACACACTCAAAATATAACCTTTCTTTCTAATTTTACTATTTTCATTTGTTCTGTCCACTCTGGGAAGCTTCATTTACAAATCCTGGCCAAACACTTTGCACAAAGCATCATTTACTTCTAGACCATCAATGTCACCTTTGAGCCAAGGACCCCAAAATTCCCACATTCGAATTCTGCCCTGAGCTGAAAACCCATTTTCATGATTTCTTATTGAACATCTTTACAGAGTCAAAAACACTTTCACAAAGCCGTGTCACTGTATCCCTGCATGGCCGTTCCTGGCCATCATCTGCTCCATCTGATTAGCCCCACCTCTAACTTTCAGTGTCTGTCAGGACTTTCATTTCATGCCTGGTCATATCCAACTTAGCATGTCCCAAGCTGAACTCTTCGGTTATTTTTACTACTCCTAACTGGATACACGTCTCGTTTTTCTCTGTCTGTTAATGGCAGCAACATCAACTTCACTTTTCAGAAAACAGAAATCAGAGTCATTTTTTTCCTCATTCTGCATCAATAGCCAGTGATCATATCCAGTGCTTTCTCTCCAGATTTCCAGCCTTCTCAATGGTCTCCGCCCATGGCAAGGCAGCACCAGATCCTATTGCCTAAGCCTCCATCTCCTTTCGCTAATATTATCCACTCTGTAAGCCATTTACCATAGCATCTAAAATTAACTTCATAAAACACACATTAGGTATTATCTCAAATTTCACAAAATGTTTCCTGATTTATGAAGCAAAAATCTTTACGAATGGTACAGCTGGTTGAAAAATAGGATAAGATAATATTTCAGATGTTATTAAGCTTTGTATTGTTAATAAGTCTCTTGTTTGACAATATGGACCTTGTGAGAGGGAAAGAAAACTCTGGTACTTCTTTACTAGAAGGTAAAATATTTTTGAAATTTATAGTTGTTAGGATTGCCAGATAAAACATATGATGCATAGCTTAATTTCTCATGTACAACAAGTAAATTTTTAGTATAAGTATGCTCAAATATTGAATGGGATACATTTAATAAAAATACAACTAAAATTTAAACTTAACAAAAGGTCTAGCATTTTCATCAGCTACATCTAACAAATTTAGAAGTACAATAAACAATGCCAGCTGCTGATATGAGAGTATTCAAGCTTTAGAAACAGTATAAAAGAGACATATTAACTCTAGCTAGAGGGCATAAGAAATCTTTGGGGAAAATACCATCAATTAAAGAGGCTGAACATTATTTACGTGTTAACTTATTTATTTATGAGATAGAGTCTCAGTTTCAGTTCAGGCTGCTCCGGAACTCACTATATAACCCAGGCTGACCTTGAACTCATGGCAATCCTCCTCAGCCTCCTGAGTGCCGGGATGACAGGCATGCATCACTGTTCATGTAGTTCTGGGAAATCAAACCCCAGGCATTGGACTTCCCAGGCAAGGGCTGTAGCCCCTGAGCTATGCCCTCTCAGCCGCTGTCCATGGTGCTTATTCATTTCATTTTATATATCCTGGATGAAACCTTAATGTAATGTACTGTTGAATGCTCACAACTATATTGTGGCATAAGTTGTCGATGTAATAAACTGGTTGCTTCCAAAAATCACTGAAATTTGTGCTTTATACATTTTACATGATGCCGGGGAATTGAACACAGGGCTTTGCCCTTGCTAGGCAAGTGCCATCGTTATGCTCTCAGACCTTGAAAGGCATTTATTGGGCAACACTGTGTGTTTACGTGTGTTTGCGTGAATATATAAGGGTGTGTCAGCATAAAAAGCATTCCAGGAAGGGGAGAGAGTGTTTACAGAGGCAGAAGAGAGAATCAACAGTATCCTTGGCGTGGTATGCTCATGAATGCTCAAGAAAACTCTTCTGAAAGAAAAAGAGATTAAAAAGAGGAAAGAAAAAAAGGGGGGACTAACGGGATATGTCAGTTGCTGATTTAAAGCTTTTTCCAATTTGCATGAGTTAATATCCCTACCAGGGCAGATTTAACACAGTAAATGCAATGTCCGGTTAACATGGAGCTAGTATGCACATGCAATGTGGTATTTCAGTAAATAATGTAACGTGTAGACAGGAATGTGTAGCAAAATGTTAGAAAGTGGTGTCCCAAGGAGATGTCCCAAACAAACGAGGAACTCTTTCCCAATTGAGGAACTCCTCCCAGATAAAGAACTCCCATAGTGTAGGAAAGACCTCGTCTTGGAATGGCCAAGGACACAGCTGAAGGCAAGTAGGTCACGAGACCTAGATCCTCATGACGCAGGGTCTGGGGCTTTATCTTAGGCCCTCGAATTTGATCCTTTAGCCAATGAACCAGTTTTATGCTAATGTGCACCAATCAGTAAAGGCCGAATTTGTGTGGAAAAATTAATATGCATGACCCATAGAAAACCTATAAGAGATGACTGTAACTGCTAAATGATTGGCTTGGCCCCTCCTCCTGCTTGCAGGGGCGTTCCTACTTTCTACCTCACTTCTCCCAATAAATCTTCTTTCTACTTCCAAATTAAAAAAAGGGGGTGAGTCTTGAGTATTTACTAATTAATATAATGCATCCGATTATAACATTTATATAATTTAACCTGTAATAATAGATGGCTTTAAACAACCATCTTAAATTTCTGTAAGTTTACCCATTGGTTTTCGTAAGTTAGTATAAGCTATCTCGTGTGGACCTTGTTGTGTTGATGAACTACAAGTCTGTATTGGCGGTGCTTGAAGTTTAATATGCAGAGAGAGAGTATAAAGAAACCCTGCAGGGGAGGACGCTGGACACTCCTTTTGTGCAGCCCATCAGCTTTTATATGAGTAGAAAGGAGATCTTAGACAGACAGGCAGACAAACATGAAGGTTGCCAACTCCCCTTACAGCTTGGTTCTGCATTCGACATTAATGAGCAACAGGTGTTAGAGGTCTGAGTAATAACTTCATCTCTTTTTCATAACCAGTCTGAGCAACAATTTTTGAACACAAAATAACGTAATGCTTCTCCTTGGGAAGAAAATTATGTGATGCTGAGTTTGCAATGGTTTTATAGACCATAAGTAGCCAGATGAGAATTCTAGTGAGTACCTCCATGTTCCACCTGTCCTTTCTGGAGTATGGACCTTTGCTGAATCTGTATAAGTAGATGTACACACATACTTCTAATTTTATAGGTCCAACAGTAAATTTTCACCTTTTTCTCTTTTTATTCTTTCAAAGATTATCCTCTTAAGAATGACTTTGAGTCCCTTTCAGCAAGTATTCACTTCCCAGACCCTTCCTCTGTCTCTTTCTCTTCCATCCAATCATTATTCCGTATTTCAAAGCACTGACATTTCTTCAGCCCTTTTCCTCTTTTTCTGAAGCTAAGACATAATCATATCACAGATATCTAATGTTTAAAATGTAGCTTTCTTGTCTCTAATACATTCTGGTTGCAATCTTGAAATAATAAATGATAGCAATTTAAAATCAGTCAGTTGACAGACAAAAATTACTACATTTTATGAGCTTTGGCATGGTACTAAAAGCAAGGAGAGACCTGTGAAATTATAATATCAGTCTTCCAGTAACCGCATCCAACAACTTACTCACAATTAAGTAAGAATATGAGACTTGCCTTACAATATGAGCTATTCTCATAAGAAAAAAATCACAATTTTGATGTCAATGTAGAAATAAAACAATCAAGTTCATGTCAATAACAACTGAAGTTACGGTGTTGTGATCACACAATATTTGCTTGCCCTTTTTTGTAGAGTTTAATCTTTACATTTCATACCAGTGACATAAAGATCGACACAGAATGAATGCAAGAGTATGAGACAGTTGTAGGTGGTTTTATTTTCAAACTCCTTTCACAACTATTGACTCTCCTCACAAGAACTAGGAAAATAATAAAATACCAAGAGAGGAACTCACAGCAGTTCTAAGAGATACACAAATAGGAAGCGGAACATGACACACGCTCTAGCAGAGACAGGGGTGAGCAGAACTCAAGCTGGAAGAAATTCTGGTGGTGTGGTTGCCCGGGTAAGTAGAGGGGACTGCATTCAAGCCTATACTTGAAACACAGGTAGACTTATAGCTGGTAGAGAAAGTAGACAGGATAAGAGCATCATGCACTGAAGCAAGGAAGGACAACAGCTCAAGATGGAAAGAAAAAGTAAAGAAAATCTTCAATGAGTAGAGATTAATGTGATTTTGCCCAATTTATAATGAGAGAAGTCTTTGTGGGAGGCAAGGTAGCCAGGCACCGGACAAGATAGGATTTGAAATGTGCGCACGGGCTCTTGGGCCTGCAGGGCTCTGAGAGGACAGCTGACTTAACCGAGGCTGAGTGGGGTGAGTTACACCGGCACAAGAGTAGGAGGCAAGAAAGGCCAATTAGGTTTCTAACTCCATGTAAAAAAGAAAGAGAACCGGAATAAGAGAATGTCAGTTCTCACTGACAGAAGGAACAGAAGTGAGTGACAATTCAAAATTAGACCTGATGGGACACAGTGACTGATTACATGTAGAGAGTGCAAGGGAGTGAGGAGACGCAAATGACTCAGGGGTTTTCCATCTGAGTGACTGGGAGAATGGAAATGTCACCAGTGGAAGACAGAAGGGGAGGAAGGATGCGTGTGTGTGACTGTGCTTGTGTCTGCTGGGGTGTGATACGGAAGGGAGAGCTTGGTTCCATTTTAAGCAGCTCGGCACCACATTTGAACACCCTTGTGGACAAGGCAGTGTGTGCTACGGAAAACACAGAGATGAACGAGGTCTTTGACTTTGTTGGACGTTGTACATTAAATGCTCTCTAATCCTATTTGAAAAAATAGTTTTATGTCATACATCCAGATATACACACATCTTGATATGAAACGCACCGTCATAAATTTTCTAAATCCGAGCTTATCTAAAAATTGTGGCCCATCAGGATTATGGCTTACAGTGGGCAGTTTGAGGTGGCCAGCCTGAGCAATGTAGCAACACAGCAAGTATGATTACACACTCAAGTGCCGAAACAAAACAATATGTTATCACCTTATCACCTAAATGATGTTACAAAAAACATCCACATATTTTTTTAACACGTTTAATGCCTCACAGGCTAACAGCTGGTGGAAACAGCTCTCTAGAACTCCATGAGAAGGCAAAGTTGAAAACAATCAAAGGGATAAAATGGAAAGAAATTTTTATTTTCTTCCCCAATCCTTCTATTCTCTACTTGTTGGAGTTTATCATCAGCGCATTTTTTCATCGTCAAGAAGAAAAATGACAGGATCCATCTTAGAGCCACTTGCAAATCGGTGCTCACTATTCAAATCAAATCAAACCATCATTCAAATTCAGAAAAGCAACTCATATCCATTTCCAGTGGAACAGCATAGTAGCACGAACACCTTATAGCCGACTGAAGACTCAGGCAATGTAACCTCTTCCTTCCAAAAGTGAATACCGCAGGTGGGGAGACAAAACACAAGAAATTAAGATACGAATTTTCTGATTTTTTTTCTTGAAAATCATCTAAGGAAACCAGAGAAAGTATTTCCCAAAAGGTCACAATATGTATTGCCAATTGACAGTGTAAGTAGTACAGGATTAAAGATTAACTCCCTAACCTATTTGTTTTATAAATAAACTTACATGCAAAATGTCGTCAGTAGCAACTGCACACAAGTTTCTGCGTCTGTATCTTGTTTCTTATTCTCCATTAATTCACTCAGTCTTGAAGCGAACACTATCAGCCACACTCACCGATTATGCTTGTCACAGAAGAATGAAATATTTGAATCAAGAGCTCTCCGCTTTCTTGACTCCTAACCATCTAGAACCTTACTCTGCGCTGGGCAAGAAGAGGGCTGTCAGTGCAGCCTCACGTGGATAGCTCGAGGGGATCCCCAGAATGACTTCTCAGGAAGCCTGGAGCTTGGATTTTGGAATCAGCCTGCCCGGCATCCAACCCGGGCTTCACGATGGCACGTGGACAAGTACTGACATCTCCTGGCCCCGGCTTCCTCCCGTGGAACGGTCTCTCCATTGTGCCTGAGACTGTTTCCCTGTGGGTCTCCCTAAGGAATCAGAAAGTAAGTGCCTATTTGAGGGACGTTAATTCCTAGAGCTACAAAACATTTTCATGGTTTTAGTTTTTGTTAACTTTCTCAAGGTACTTTCATAATCATAAGAATTTGGAGTCTCATCAGTCTTACTTTCCGTGGCTACATTATTTTTGTCACTAAAGCCTGGTAGTTTCTCTTTACAGATGTGCCTCTCTCTCTTCTTTTCTGTAACCCCTGCCCTAACGCATGCTATTTTTACCCCATCTAACCTACCTTAATCATCTACTAACTGGCTGCTTTCTCCCCAGGAAAGCCTGTTCTTACCCACCATGCTTACTTCTGACAAAGTCAGTATCCAATCATGTTCAGATCCTTCCACATCTCCCTTCAGGGTACAACCAGCTTCCTGAGGCAGGACTAGCGCATTCGCAGTCTGGCCCAAGCCCTTTGTGCAGGTGCGTCCTTCCCCAGTGCTCTGCTTGGCTGAGTGTTTCTCTGGCCCCGGATGTGCCAACGTTCTCGTTGCCTGAGAGCTTTGTCCCCACTTCTGCACTGTACATGAGCCATTTCCTTCACCCGAGATGTCGTCTTCTCTTCTTTTAATCTAGCTGCCGTTCATTATTCACACAAAGTTCTACCTATCACTTATCTTTCATCTCCTATCTACCCACTTTTTGAGGCAACTCTGTTTTCATTTATTAAAATTCACTTTATGCTGTTACTTTCTTGTATTGTGAGGCGTGTTTTACACACCCCTCGCCACAGATACACTCATGTTTCCAACCATCTAGCCATCTCTTATTTCTTACAGTTACGTTATAAAGTACTTGAAAATAGATACTATATTTTATGTTGTGGATTTCTTTTTATTCACTCTGTAACACATCAGTATTTTGAACATTGGTTGTGTTCAAAAAGATTTTAAATAATCACAAAAACACATCAGACAGTGGAGATGGGCAGTGCCGAAAGAATATAAATTATTGATATCAAGCATGTCTGGCTCTGGCTGGTCTTGCTGACCTCGGTTTCTGAGTCTGATGCCCTTTTTCTATGCTTTCAGGAAAACCCGTAAGCTCTTTGTAGCTTTATTTCCACGCTGTTACGATGATCAACTTTGTCCCCCAGGCGAACTATGCTATGTCTGCATAACGATTTATGCCTCTAATATTAAATCCATGTATCAAAGTGAGTGTCTGATTTCCAAATTTATGCTACACAGATGAGGCCTCTGAAAATGATGGGAACCACATTACTGGAAGTTAAGTCGTAAAGGGTCCGTTCCAGCATGGCATGCCTTGAGTTCGCCTATCCAATGACCTCAACTACACATTACTAGTGATGCACTCTAAAGTCAGTGAAAACAGCCCCAGCGTATTCCCCGTGTTCAATACTGGTTGTGTGTGTAACCGATGGCTTATTCATTTATTATCACGATCATTTTCCACATTAAACATTAAGACGCTGTACGCTTTGCCTGAGGTTCTGGGCCTGCATTTCCCTTTGAGCACGCAGTCCTCTCCTAATACCCGTGCAGAAGCAGCCAGTGGGCACAGACTCCCTTTGGCTGGAAGCTTCCTGTTTTTGCACAACAACCATCCATTTTCTTGGCACAGGCAGACTGTTCCCATTCTGGACAAATGACTCCGGAGAACAGCGGAGGAAACAGCGGTGATTCACGGAACAACCAGGCGGAGCCCGAGGCACAGCAACTTTCTATCAATAATAGTTGCAATATTTATTTCCCTTTGTATTCCTCACATGAAAGCTTTGATAGAGAAACTCATTTCGCGATACTCGCCTTAATTTACACCTTACAGAATTGTTACCTATCATGGATTATCATTTTTACTGAGCACACCATTGATACACACCACTGATTTGTAACCAAGAGAGTTTGTCAGGATGGCTTGGGGGAATCTTCCAAAAATACATTGTACACCATGGGAGCATCTCATTCGTAATGGGATACTGTGAAATGAGATGTACACTTTAAAAAAGGGTCCCTGGGAAATCTTTTACATTACTGCTTTTAATAAAAACCATATTCAAATGAAAAGATGCAGCTGATAATTTTATTAGACTGGCCAAATATTACTTTCAATTGTGGCAGAATGAGCATACTTAAGACCTAGCTGTAACCTGGGTCAAGGAGTACACCCTATAATCCCAGAACTCTAGGAGGCTGAGATAAGAGGATGGCAAGTTTAAGCCCAGCCTGGGCAACTTAGCAACGTGGCAAAAGACCCTGTCTAAAAAAAAAATAGGAAGTGAATGCCAGAGCAAGGACTGAAAACACATACTTCTAACTCTTAAAGCCAGGGTTTCTTCATCACTCCATGAGCAAAAATTGCAAAACGGTTTTCCTTGACTATTGGCTGTTGTATTTGGTGTTTTTTTTTTTTTTTTTTTGACAAAATGCCTGAGATCAGCCCCTTTATAGAGAATAGATATTTTCTTAGCTTCGCTTCTGGAGGCTAAGAAGTCTGCATGCTGCTTCTGGCTTCTGCTCAGCAGCTGTCTGCTAAGGAATGCTTGCCACATCAGAACACGGTAGATGGTGTCACTAAGTAAGGAAGAGCCATTGCTCTACCTCAGGCCTTTCCTCTTCTTTTAAAAGCACCAATTATCCTAAGAACCCCATGCTCATGTTCTTACCTGACCCTGACTACCTCCAAAGGCCCCCTAAGACAACATTAGCATGAGTTTGGAGTTAGGTTTCCAACACATGGACTCTTACAGAGCATATCCAAGTCATACTATTTATAATGTAACTCAAATGCATATTTTAAATCCATCTTGTGCTACAAATTCAGATACCTGGATTCTACACCTGGATTTGCCTCTGTCCTGCTAAATGACCCCCCAAAATCCCTAACATAGTTAAAGCTTTATCTTCTACTAGGGTTTAGATTTGAATGTCTCCCCAAAGCTTCATGTTTAGAAGGTGATTCAAACATGGGGGTCAATTCATTGATTCCTGTGCTGTTAAGAGGTAGGGCCTGGTAGGAATGGGAAGACAGCTGGGTCTTGACTCGAAAGGGCTGGGTCACTGGGGCATGAACCGGAAGGATATGTGCTAGCTCTGCCCTTCCCCACCCTGCTTTCTATCTCACTGTGCTGTGAAGAGATTCTCACTAGTTAGAATTCTGCCAAGCTTCTCCACCATTGCCAGATGCCCATGAATGGAATGAGACCTCCTGAAACTGTGAGCTCATAATAAACCTTTCCTCCATTAAGTTATGGATGTCAGGTAATCTGTCACAGCAAAGAGAAAGAACTAATCCATCTTCAAGTGCAGCTCAGCACAGACATCAAACCTGAGGTTGGCCCCATGTTGTGGCATGATATAAAGCTATCATTAAATAAAATCAGTCAAAAGCTACTTGGCTTTGCACAATCTGAGTTTCTCCAGAATTTTTAAAAAAATGATTTTTTCCTATGGATAAATATCATTTTTTCTAAGATTGAGTCTATGGTAGAGGTTTCTTGGGGATCACTTAGCAGGATGGAAAATACTGAGTTGGCTCCTTGGTACTGACTCTGTGTTTCAGATGTAAGTCCACCTTTTCTCTCATTCCATGCAGAAATGTTAGCTCACAAGGAGAAGGGAAAGAAGGAAGAACAGATCATCAGCCTTGAATCCCACGTAGCTAAAGAATAGATTTGGTATCTGTCACATTGCTGCCACACTGGCTGTCCAGGATATGGTCCAGAAGTACAAGAAGCTGGGCATCACTGGTCTACGTATTGAATTTAAGGCCACGGCAGGAAATAGGACCAAGACTCCCAGATCTCAGAGCCTTTGCTAACTGGGGTATGAAGACTGTCAGACTGAGGATGTTTCCTCATCCCCTGCCACAACACTCACAAGAAGAGTGGCCACCAGGGTCACAGGCTGTGAACAAGACTCCCCAAACTATTTTCTGCTACAAAAAAACTGCCCTTGTGTAAGCTAAAACTAAAATAAAGTAAAATAAAATAAAAAGTGATCATTATGCTTCCAGATAGAATCAATAATAAAACAGAGAAAATATAGGGTTCAAGACAGATGTCCTCTAAAGGCGTGAACAAAATGCATTTGGCTCAGACCTCTCCTCACCAGAATAAAGAACACAGAGAGTGAACAAGGAACAAAGCCCTCCAATTTCAGGGTCACCAACCAAGGACAGCAAGGATAATTGGTGGATTTAATTAAGGACTAGTCAAGGTCCACAAACCATGCTTGTTACTACTTTCATAGAACTAAATTCTTTAATAGCCAAGAAATTAAAAAGGTATTTTCCTTTCAGTGCAACCAAAAAGCAAAATATAATGAAAAAAACGTTTTGAATAGGGTCTCGCTCTGTAGTCTAGGCTGCTCCTGAACTCTATGAAACAAACCTACCACGATCCTGCTACAGCCTCCCGAGTGCTGGGGTTGTAGGCACACATGACTATGCTCAGCTATCATGTGTGGCTGGGGGAATCAAACCAGAGGCCTGATGCTTCCTAGGCAAGTGTTTTAGTCAGTGAGCTATGCTCCCAGACCACGAGCAAAACATTATGATTAAAGTAATTAGTTACAGCAGAAAGAAGGGGTCTGGAGGAATTTGTGAATTGGCAGAAAATCACACAAAAAAGAATGAAGACTGTGAAAGCCCCATTATTTAAAAAAAATTTTATTCCTAGTTGTAACCATGAATTAAAAGTGTCAGTGCTCCTAGTATTTCCTATCCCTATGTTACTAGCTACAGGCTTTATTCTAAAGGCAAGAACGTATTTTATTGGCTCTTTTAGTTTTCTAATATCATGTGAAAATTGACATTGATCCCCACTACAGGTGATACTAGAAAAACAAACTATTGACATTTAATATATCTTATGGTGTATTAAAAATAATTAAGCCAAAATCCAAATTCATCACAGTTTTGGTATAATTATGTGACTAAAAAAGAGAAAGCTTGCCTCTAAAAAAGTCTTCATTGATGATAAGTATATGGCTAAATAATTTTTTAAATGAAAACTCCATGGCCTTTCTTCTTTTAAATTATACTCAGTAAGTGGGACACATATTTAAAAACAGCAATACTGTTAATTCCATAAATATTTCAAAAGTAAACAACGGTTCATTAAAGCAAATAATATAGAAAAGAAAAGCTCTTGACTGAGAAGTCAAGAGGGAACCTAAGCAGGTTACATCTGGGGAAGAAACAAAAGCTCCTGGCAGAGAAGCCAGGAGCGATCCCTAATGGGCATCCCCAATCTCCTAAACATTTTAAAATATTCTTTTCTCAAGAGTATCCACGTATTCATAAAAATAATGTCTCTATCCTAACAGATTATCATAGTGAAGTAATTTACAAAAAAACCTTACTTAAACTGGAAAAATTTAAGTGTTTCCATTTTTATTTAATTTTCTATTTCACTAATTTATTTTCAAGATCTGAAGTGTTATATTAAAATACTTAAAATAAAAAGATTCAGACTGCTAAAATGTTTACTATCTACACCTTTTATGTTGCCTTTGAATGCTTGCTTAAAACCTTATGAGGAAATCCATACATTTGCACTATGACTTAATGAACGTTAAACACATTAGAGGTTACTCATGGGATCTGAAGCTTCCTCTCCTCAACGCACAGCAGAAGTTTCTGTTCACTTTGACTGTATCCAAAAGCCATTACTGAATTCTACTTGATCCATCACTGTTGCTGCCAGTGCAGTCTGAAGGGTAAATGTGCTTTGTCTCAACCACTCAATCTTTCAGGAGCTCCTCCCCCCGTAACCCATGCGCTATACTGTACGACTCTCTTATTTGGAAAGCTTTCCAGACTTCTCAACGATAAGCCCTACCCAAAATGCAAGAGCCTACAAAGTCTCTAAGATAGAGTGTCTGCTCATCTCATCCACTTCCTTTCTCTTCTTTACTTATTTCTGTGGACTTCTAGTTCTCCAAATTTAAACATGGCGCACGGAAGGGCCACATAAGGTCTACGCACATGCCGCCTTCCCTGCTTGGAATTCCTTTCCTCTGGCTCTTTCCCAAGGCTGACTTCTCCTAAGTCTCTCTTTAAATGTGAACATCTCATAGAGTCTTCAAATCGCTTCCCCAGTGTAGCACTCTTATCCCCATACTCAGTTCAGAACTTCACTTAAAACATTCTTTAATATCTACATTTGTTCGTGATTTAGATTGTGTTCTCCTTACTCAAAGCTCTTCAAGGATAAGTGCTCTGCCTTGTTCAATATACTAGGCAGAGCCTGACACTGTGTTCTGTACACAGAGCAGAAGAAGCATCTGTTGAAAGGAGAATCAATAGAACGATGCATTGCAAAGGAAGCAAGGAAAGTCTTCTTTCACTGCACACCCTTCCACCCCCAGTGCACACCCTTCCACCCCACTGCAACCCTTCCGCTCCTACTGCACACCCTTCCACCCCCAGTGCACACCCTTTCACCCCTTGAAGAAATTCACTTCCCCTCCTGTTAGTGCCTACTTTTCACCCGAAGATGAGGAAACAGGTTTTCATTGAAGGGGTGGTCCACATCTGTGCTGAGATCAAAAGCCAAAACAATTTGAAGAAGAGTGTGTAGAAAATCCCAGTGAATTCAGGAGCAAATGAGGACCTTACAGTTCAGGAGGAACAAAAGGGCCAAAGCCCCTTGGGGAAGTGATTTTAATGCTGACACGGTTTTTTCTAGACTTTTGGAAGCAATTATTGTACTTATTATGGGGACACACCTGAGGTGGCAAAGTGTGCCAGAGGATTTTCTGTTCTTCAGTATCACCCCTGTTCCGTCTGCTTTCTACTACTGCAGCAAAAAACTTAGAGTTGTAAACGTTGGCTACACAGCCCGAAGATCAGGTCTGACATTCAGAGCGCAGAGATAAAGTGGTAGAATGACACAAGCTTCCATCCAACTCTACCAAGGACGTGCTTTTGTCTAACCTATTATCTGCAGTTAGCTATAATCATACTCTAAGACATGCGATTTTAAGTAAGGAGCCATACTTCCAAATGCAAAGTTCTATATTTCCGATATCGCTATGGAAATATTTCCTGGAGTTATATTTTTAGTGCTCAAGGTTGACTGGTTTAAAATTAGGCTACATGCGTGCTACCATATCCAAGGATGAAAGTTATACTGGACCCATACATGTTGGTCCTCAAAAGTCCCTGTATAATGATTAATTCTGCGTAGAAGATGTTGCTGTTGTTGAAAAAAGCCATGCCCTTGAGATCAGAGAAAATATGCCTATTTAAAGAAAAATGTGGATGGCGTCTCCTTGTCAGTTCAAGGCTGACTCATCTCAAGCTGTGAAGACAAGGAAAGGCGTGTGCGTGACACACATGCCCATTTCCAAAGCCTCAATGCCAACGGTGCTCAGGATGGTCGGGAGTATATGAGGTACCACTGTGCAAAAGAAAGATGATTTCTAGGAAACAGGAAACAATGAGAACAAAGAATGAAAAAGCACATTCCCAGACCAAATAACTTGATTTTTCTACCTGAGATCTAAAGTCACTTTATTACAAATTTTAAAAATTATACTCATTATAGAATTTACAAACAGCTAAAATAAGATAAAATGTGTACAGATAAGAAATATTAAAACCAGGTTATCAATTTTTTCCAAAGGTAACTAGAGAAACGCAAACCAAAGAACCTCAACAAATTGCAGCTATGAGCCCTTGAAGATGCTGTCTTTCTGATTGGCTCCTCAGGTACAAGGAACCGAGACTCTGAGGCTGCCTTAGTGACTGTTATGTGAAGAGACCGGTCATAATGCAAACACACACATGCATACATGCACGCCCATGTGGAGTTTACTTTGTACTAATCAGAACCCTAAATCGGTGTCAGTAACCTCAAATCATGAATGGTTAAAGACTTACACAGACGAACTCAATACAGTTTATCTGACTTGCTCTGCAGGAATCCAGATCTACTTCAGTGATCACTTCTCTGTCACAATGTAACCCCGTGAAGCTCCTGCCTAATTGCTACAAATCTACCAATTAGAATTCCCCAGTGGAAGCTTGCTTGGGTGGTGTTGTGGACCCCAAAACACCACTGGTCTATGAGTCAGTCTATGAGGTCTCTCTCTGGTGTGCAAGTCAGTCAAATTCTCTCTTTCTCTCCGTCTTTCTTCTCCTCTCTCTCTCCCACCTTTCTGCACCCTTCCCCACTTGCTGCAGGAGCGTGGGTGTCCTGCACAGCTCCCTGCTCCCTGCTGGCAGTCAGGCCTGCTCCCTCTTATCTCGTGGGTCTGTCGATGATGCATCATTCCCGCTATTTCATGAGTTTTGTCGTGTTGCGTCCTCTGTTCCTCACCTGGATGCTACACCCAAGCCCAACTTCCTTCCAAATGAGGGCTGTCCTGCTGAATGGTTATCTTCTAGATCAGCCATGAATTACTGGGCTAAAGGCCAGTGTAAACAAGTTTCTTGTGAGAGGGACACATGGTCCCAGGTCAGGCACTTGGGCATTAGGTCACCAGGATAAAGAAGCATCCTATAAAAAACACATGGTTTAAGCATACACGTCTACTTTCCCTGGAGCCTCATGAGGGAGTGGTAAGGTACACTGCTACACTATAGAGTGAACTTAAGACCAAATCAAAGAAAAATTCCACCCACACACTCCAGCAATGAGTTCACACTCTAAATTACCTCTGCACCACTGATGTTTGAGCCTCAGGGAAACTATTCTCTCCTGGAAGACTATACCCCAAGTTTGCCTAACTACTGACAAACGATCCTTCAAACATTCATGTTAACTATGTCAATCTCTTTAAATCTTTTCCTGACCAAACCAATCGCAAGTTAAATTAATCATTTTCTTTTAAGCATATATCTACTGCCACATTTACCATGCAGTATCTATAATTCACTTGAATGCCACCAACCTGAGAGCCCTTTAGACAATAATTCTATTTATTTGTCTATCTTTTACCCAGGCCTGCCAGGCATAAGTTTCATTCACTGAACTCCATATATATTTAATACATTTATTGCTTTGATTAAATGTTGACAACTCACACCGTGCTCCAAATATGACTGGTATGTAAATTATAAAAAGCTATTAATAACAATTAAAACTATATTTTAATAAAACACCTTAAAAGGAATCCTTGAATAATAGGCTTTATAATGTAATATAACATATTTATACATATAAACATATATCTACATATGATGTGTGTATCAAACTAGATTTGAATAACTGGATATACTCTGCTCACCATCTAGTTACCAGTCTCTGTTTTACTCAGGAAAGCTTTTGAAAAAGTCATGTACACATCCCACATCCTTTTCCTGACCACTTATTTCCTTCTCAAGCCTACTAAAATACAGTGTTTCCACCCATTTATATGTCAAAAATACTATGACAGATGATATGAGTGATGCTTGTATGGTCCAAATCAAAGGATACTTTTTGCCCCAGTCATTCTGCTTTTCTTCCTGAATCTGTCCCTGTTGGACACCCCATTTAAATTCCTTTACCACCTTGGTGTTCGGTCCTCTTATATCTTGACTCAGTAATTCTCAGCCATGCTGAGGGAACTTTCGTCCCCTATTCTTTAACCACTGGTTTTATTTTGTGCTGTCTGTTTTCTGTGCATCCCTTGATGATGTCATCTACATTGCTAGTAAAGTGAGTGCTGGAGGTTCCTAACCTGTGCTGAATCTATACCTGTGGGTGACTTACAGATAACCCCAAGTCACTACCATAAAATCTGAACTCACTATTGACACCTGTAGATTTGGCTTACATCTTTAATTCAACTTCTTAATTAGTGTCACTTTATTATCCACGCCTTTAGTAAGGTAGTTCCTCTAAATTGTTTCTTCAGGAACCATGCTCATTTGAGCCCCGTGTACTTCTTACTCAGATCCCACAGCATTTGTGTGAATGGTGAGGACTCTGCTTCCAAATACCACTTCCTATAGATAATTCATAGAAATAGGCGATAAATGTAGACTTTAAAATCTCGTGCCTCTTACAGAGCGATTTCCTATACTAATCAGAAAAATATAGAGTGAGCAAAATCTTGGCAAAAAAATATGAGGAGGATTTGAGACTGCAGAGGTGTTTCTTCATACCCACTAAACTTGGAGGGATTGATCACCAGAAAAGCTTTTCTAGGTTAGGTGCAATTTAAGTTATAAACAGAGTTCCACAGGTCTGTGGAAACTTAAGAAAAAAAAAATGATCTAACGAATTTATATGCCTCTAATTTGTCCCTGCTACTTGGGAACCTGAGGCAAGAGGATTGCTTGAGCCCAACTGTCTGGGACCAGCTTAGGCAACATAGAAAAACCCTGTCTCAAATAAATAAATGTAAATTTAAAACATAGAAAAGGAAATATGGAAACATTATTAAGAGGATTTCTTCCAAGTTTTATTTTTACCAAGAAATTATAAATCATTTTTACTATTGTTAAATCACAACTATTTTTAATCCTTGGAAATGCTGATAAAATGTAGATGATACACAAGTGTGTTACTGAGATAAAATCTACAACCCATCTATTGAGTTTCCTGAAACTTATTTTAAAATGTTTTATCTTAAAATATAAATATTTTAAAATCATTTGTTACTGTTTCAATGACCAACAAAAAAGGGATTTCAGAAATTGGAGAAGTCAAGTAATTAAACTTTGAGTTTCAAACATAGTTCTTAAAGGGATGAAACAGAAAGACCTTTAAAATTCTGCAGAGTAGCATGCTATATTCAATCCTCTGATAAAATTATGCTGCTGGTAAGAAATACTTTATTATATTTTACTCTTTGCTAATAAAAAGTCACCATAGTAAAATAGTTCAAAAGTTTAATTTTCTCTCCATAACTTCCATCACTTTCTTTTGAGTTCACCTCAAGGAATTCTGAGCAGCTAAAGAAATCTATAAAAGATCATTATGGAGACACACTTCTTCAAAGGATTCTGTCACAAACATTGGAACGAAGCATTTTTCCAGGAGCAACTACTTAGCCACAGTGCTTACATCATGGATACGGCTATTGCTGAGGCAATTTAAGCAAATTTTAATTTTTCCTCCCAGGAGTATAATTCTATTCAGAGGACAGACCATATCATGCTGCTCTGCAGAGTTCTCATATTTTTTACACTTTATCTTATGAAAATCTATGTCTGAAACTCAGAGTGTGTGCATATTGGAGTCTTTCCAATTCATTCTTGCTTTTTCCTTTTGCTAGTCACTTAATAATCATGAGTACTTAATGATAATAATCAGTGCCTACTGCAATCGTTAATGCAATCACTGGTACTTAAATGATGATCATTAGTACCTAATGCAATAATTAAAAATAAAATTTTACGAATGATTCACTCTTTTAGATTTTCATTCCCTTTCAATAACACGAAGTAAGGACTGGATGGGTAACTGTGGCCCCAGCTCAGTGCCCCATCTGTGCTTTGTCGTCTCATCTCTAAGACGCCCTGTGCTCCGCGTCACATCCATTTTAAAAGCAAACAACAAAGCACAATAAAAAAATTTGCTGGTACTTGAAGCACACCCCCAAAAGAATTCCCTCAACTCTGATAATGTTGATGACTGCAATATGGCATTAGAAACATCATTGAATAAAGACATATATATTCCAGAGTTCCTGTTTCCAGCTAATGCTAACCTATTCAATATTAATGGTTTTATTACGTGTAGACCAAAGAAGCCACAGTATGTAGTCCCGCATGCAATGTGAATCGATAAGCCTATCACTAGCGTTCTGTGTAAGAGACATTTTCAGCCAACAAACCCAATGCCGTACTTACGGTGGAGGCTGGAGGGGCTGGCTTTCAGCATCTCGTGGTGTTTTGAAGGCAGCAGGCTTCGCCATGTCCCTGACAACACACCTGGGGCGCATGATAGACAGCACAACGCACTATTAATTATAAAAAGGGTAGAACACATCTGGAAATTAAACACCGTACTGAAAACACAATCTAAGGCAAAGTCTTTGCAAGCCCCTTGAATATCAACCTGGCGAGCCTGAACAGCCCCTGCTGTTGGAAGTCTTTGACTCAAGTTTCCAAAAGTTCAATTACACCCAAATAAAATCTGTCCTGGCCTCTGTATTTGACTTTCCTTTTAGCATCAATAAAATGATTGTCGGCAGCTTTCCCTGTAGCAGAAAAGCTATTGAAAGTTTCGGCCTCACCATATGAAGACATCTGAAGCTTAAAAATAGGAACAGCTGTCGTGTGGATATATTAAAAATTGAGCAGAATTTTCTGTGGCTTTGGATATTTTGCTAAAAGGCATGGATTCTTATGTCACACACCACTCATTATACAGGTCTTTCTGTTAGATGGGAAAACATCTGAGAGGTATCTAAACACTGTACCTGCTCAGAATTGTCTTTACACGTAAGAGGAGGATGAGATGGAAGGAAGTGACCACATGTAAAGTGTGTGTGTATGCAAAACTAAGATACCTCAAGAATGTAAAAAAAATCATGTCCGAAGTTCTTCATCATAAATTACACAAATGCAACTTTTGGCAATATGACAAAACTTCAAAGGGCAGCAGGAACTGACATGCGTACTCATATGGAAACAGGGCTCACAGAACATTGGATATTCATTGGTCTAAATCATAAAACACCTCCATCTTAAGCTATATGTAGCCTCTCCTCAATGCTTTTAAACAGACACAGCTTTGCATAGGGAAGCCTTGGTTCTAAAACTGAAATCCCACATAATAGCTAAGAGAAGCACCCCTTAGGATGCAGGGCCCCCAGCTATCAATTTGGTTCTTAAGTCCCTCCATGGAGGCTTCTTAGAGATCTGACTACTCTGTTCTCACTGAAGGCCAGTCACTTTGTTCCAGAAGTGGATCCCCAGGGAGGCAGTGGTGGATAGACTGTTTCCCAGAGCTAAAGGCTGCATGGCAAAATTCTCCACTTCTGAAAGAAATGATACAGGAAAACATAAACACAACACACAGAAACATGCACACACACACACACACACACACACACACACACACACACATTGCTCATTCTGAACAAGGTTAAGTAAGACTTACAAATTAATATTTAATAATGACAAGAAGACAGTGCCATTTTAGAGACTCACCACATCTTTCTCTTGGGATAAAATAAATATGTTGTTTCTCAAGAATTATGCTAACTCTCCATGTATTGGTCAAGAGAAAATCAAAATATCTATGAAGAATACAAAGCCTTAGGGTATTATCCCACTTTTAGGGGAGAAGGCCCACCACACCTCAGCATTAACACAAACTTCCAAGAAGGCAGTTGCTACAGAGAAGTAATAAAGAGCTCTGAGTCCTGAGACTTTCATCTAATTTACACAAGGTACAGTGTTCAGTAAGTTAAATGTCATAGCCCCAGCAAATTTTCATTGAACTAAAAACATAAACAGCAGGTTTAATCTATATAAACTGGCTTGTGGACATATCTGAAATGTCACCACTTGGGGGAAAAATGTAAAGGATTAGACCATGAGAAATCTTGCTTCTCCAGCCCCTGCCCCACCTTCAAGTTGCAGGTATTTACACAAAGCTTCAAAATAAATTATAAAAATCTTAGAATTTTTAAAAAAATATGCTTGAAGTGACTGTTTTCTAAGAAAAGTAGAGTATTTCCCAGAAGTAATACCCTAAGCTGAAGTTTTCTTTTTTCTTAACTAAAATGCCATATCTTTATAAGAAAACATTCTCACAGAGTCTCCAGTACTCAGTAGTTTTGGTTTTAAATGAACAGTTAGGCTGGATGTGGTGACACATTCTACCCATCAGGAGGGTGAGATGCTGTGAGTTTGAGGCCCGCCTAGCCACATAGTGAGTCCAGGATCAGCCTGGACCACAGAGTGAGACTTGTCTGGAGCACGGGTGCAATGTGGAGAGTATGAAAGGCATGAAGGGCCTGAGGACTACAGGTTACGAATTACAAAATAAAAGTAATCCATATCGAGTGCAATCGAGTAAATTGCTAAAACAGCCTAAAGCTCTGTATGGTACCGATAAGATTGTAAGCCACCGGGGTGCGGACAAAGACCTTGCATGATTGATAATCAGAATCCCTGCCCAAATCTCTATCCATAGCTTGTAGGCATAAAAAAATAGTATATAAACTGTCCTGGCCCTAAGCTCGGGGTAGAGGTAGGAGTCACAGACTGAACGCAAGCTGCATCTTGCTCCTCGTCCCCAGTCTCCTCACATCCTGAGTGTGAGACTTCACCTCCTCGCATCCCCAGAGCAAGAGCCCCTCCTGGAGAAGGAGCGATTGTCCAGCCAGGCAGCTATTGGTGGGTCCTGATCCAGCCATGGGCTGGCGAGCCCTGGAGCAGCTCAGACGCGGGTCCTGTGGTCACCAACAGTCAAGAACACGTTGCACGGTGAGCAGAAGGGACCCAGGACAGGAACAGTTTTAAGACGCAGAACAATGCTTCCTTTTCTGCTTAATTAATTAATTGATTGATTGATTATAGCTTGATTTATGAATTGGATTGGTTGATTATTGTGTGGATAAAGAACATTCCCAGGGAAATTCACCTGCCTCTGTCCTGTCTGTGTCCTCGTATGGAGTGCTCGTGACAAGACTCTCTCAAAAAAAGCAAAATTACAACAGCGAACCTATTACTTCTGTCTGAATATGCTACAGGATATTTCTGTAAAAGCTTTATTTGAATTTCCAAAATTCAAAGTTTTACTAAATAATGAAAAGAAGTACGTTACTCTTAAAAATACTATATTTAGAATTTAAACAAAAATTTAAAAAATGGGCAAGCAACACATTTTCTATCTAACATGTATCCTGACCATAGAATTCATGACAGTGAATGTAGTATATCTATTAACTCCAAGTTGAGAAGCAAAGTATTTGTTTCAAATTGTTAATTTTTCAGTTTGAGAAGACTTTGAACAGCGATAATATGTATCCTTACATTGTCTAATATGATTTCTTTTTTAGCTGAAATTTCTTAAAAGAAAAAAATGACTCCAGACTCAGAATAGAACATGTCAAAATATAATGTATTCACAAGAATTTTTACCCTATGTTGACCAACATTTCCTTAAAATTATAAAGGAACCGTATCACATTTGAGAGGAATAAAACCTCAACAGTTTTGAGAATCTTAACGTATTAAAAAATTTCAGTTTCAATTTCCATTGTCATCATGCAAAACACCTCCTAAGACAATGATATTACAGTGCATTGCAAGTCTTCTTACGAGTCGGTTTCCTTTAGTGAGACATTAGGACGCCACAAATGTTGGCCACAATGCAACTTCCCAGAATTAGCAGACTTTAAGGAGGTGTGAGTTCAAGGGGTTTGACCTCTTCATCTTTGCAGGTTATCAGTTAGGGACTCGTACAGTCTTCTAGCTGCATAGGAGCTTTCCCTCATCTCTCAAGCATCACTGAAGACTTATGCAAATAAGACACTCTGCAACCACCTCAGGGGAAAGCTCCTCCTGACTCCGCCCTCAGCACTGCTGGGTTTTATGAATGACTGCAATCGATGCGATGAATGGCTGCCAACTGCCCACTCAGCCACTTCTGCTCTTCGGTGTGTGTACACACCGGAGAAAGTAAGCCCGCCGGTGAGGATGTGACACCGCTTTCGTCTCTCCAAACAGGAACTCAATATGATCCCAGATACTTAGAGAATGTGAATTAAAAACTCTAAATGCTCTCAAGACAATTTGTATCATCACTCTCTCTTTTTGATTGTCCTTTTTGGTGCCTACGATCACTACCCCCTACTCAAAACAACAACAACTGATCTTATGAAATTTCATCTAAATTTGAACTTGAATCATTTCAATATTTCTTAACTAATGCCAGGACACAAGTAATTCCCACGCACTAAACTTCTGAGTAATGAACTATGTCCGTGTTATGGTTCTGTTCTCAATCTTAGGGTTTTTGAACTTTTTTGTCATCAGTGGAGAAAACAGTTATATCCGAACAATACTGGTGAAATAATGTATTTGTGTCTGCTTCCTGAGTATTATTGTCTCAGCCTACGTGTATCTTAAGAAAACTTAGGAGCAATGGAAATAATGAGATTAAAAAATAAATTTTTTAATATATAAAATTTTCTGATTTGCTGGTAATGAATGCAAAGTACACAAAAATCAGAAAAAAAAGAGAAGAAATTGCAGGATTTCGGTAGACCACCTCTTTATCCTTCTGAAACTCCCATTTAGTGTTTCAAGCCATCCTTGGTATGATGTTAGTCACAAAGGATCCAAAATATGGACACAATTCTCATCTCCAGTCTGACCTCCTTTTCTTAACTCCAAGATCAGACATCCAAGTGCCTCTTCAACACTTTCTCTTGGATATGTGGCAGGACTAGTGGACACTAGTGGCAGGTGTGAAGGACTCGGGCCCAGAGATGGGAGAACTTACACAACACAAGATGACATCTGGCTTGTGATCCCCGAAACAACTAGCAACTGATTGTTCCCTACAACTGTGTATGGTTAAAACGTGTAAGTAGTAAGAAGTGCCCTGAGGGTGGAGGACCTTAGTAACTTAACTGCTGAGGAAAATGATGTCCTTATTCAGTTAATATGAAGCCCTAGACAGAGAGGTGCATTGGCAGTCCCCTTTGGGGGACCCCCTCAGGTTAGCGGAAGGCTCTATCCCTTTGTTCTTATTGGCCTCTATCCTCATCTTTACAAATGAACTAGCCACTCTGCAACTTGCCTCCTGCAGCCTCCATTTCATTCTTGACATTGTGGGACACCGACCTGGCATCGGCACCGTGGTAACAGATACCTCACTGACCTCTCAAAAATCCCTGCCTCCCAAGTGGAACTCTCCATTTTATTCCTCTAACCCTTATTTTCCGGCAGCCGTCTCTATCTTTGTTGATCACAAAATCTTTTCCACCTTTTCAGGCCCAAGCCTAGACTTGATGCCTCTTTTTCTCTCTGTTTTATTTCAATCTACTAGATTGGCTGGATTTTCAAAATACATACACGATCTGACCATGTCTTATCTTCTCCACTATTGTTAACACGTTATATAAGCAACTTCATCGGTTGCTTGAATTCTCACCAGAGATGAAACGATTACATATTACTAACCCTTGCCCTTTCCTATGGCTTTATGCGTAGCACAATAGCCAGAAAGATGAATCCAACCCCAACACTTCTGCTCAGGTCAATGACTCCTGCATCTACTTACCGCAAAACGCAGTCCATAGGATATCATCTGGCCTCCCATAACTCTTGGAGCTCAGCTTCCGCTGCTCCTTCCCAACCCCTGTCCTTCCTGCCTTAGCATCTTCGCACCAGCCTTTCCTTCTGTCTGGAATGCTCTTCTCAGAAAGTGGCACGGCCGAATCTCTACCTATTTCAAGTCTCTGTTCAAACGTGGATGGACCCTACCCTAATTATCCTATGTATCCCCATGATCTGCTCTCCCGCACCACACTCATACTTTTTCAAGTATCCTTTCTTTTCCTTTCTCTATTAAATATTTACAAATCCTGTCTCCAGTGTTTTAAATAAGAGGTGCTCAAGAGTAGAGCCCTTTTTCTATGTAGTTCATTAGTATATGCTAAGAGTCTAGGAATCGAGGATAGTATCACACATATCACCACCACTCACTACATATTTAGGTGAATAAGTATGATGAAAAAACCTATGCATTTCAAGACTGAATATATTAACTTCCTAAACACACTCAGAGCAGAGTCTAAATAACTTATATTGAAAATTAGAGTGTGTTTTATGAAATACTTATGAAATATAAATTGATTAAAGACTTTTAAAATATTTTGATTATTCCACTAAATTTTCTTTTACATACTTTGATCAATGTTCATTTCATTTCTTTTTCTTTTTCTTTTTTTTTTTTAAAGACAGAGTGTCTGTAGCCCAGGCTGGTCTTTACCTCATTATGGAGTTCAGGCTGGCCTTGAACTCTGGCAATCCTTCTGCCTCAGCCTACTGTGTAATCCTCAGTGCTGGGATTACAGGTGTGCACCACCACGTCCACGCTCTATGGTGCTGGAGAAGTGAACTCAGGGTCTTATACTTTCTAGATAAGCACTCTAACCATTGCACTATTCCTCCAGTCCCAATGTTTATTCTATTTCTGAAAAAGAAAAAAGATATTTCTCAGCAGATGATTTATTGAATAAAAAAACGTAAAAGGGAAATTATCACTTTGAACCAGTGAGATACTATTTAATAGTTAGTACATGAATGTTTTATCACATAATACTTTACTGTAATTATACGCAAAGAAGTAACTTAATAGTAAAGAATTAATTCCTTTACTTCTGATTTTTTGAATAGTTAGGAAGTTTTCATTTAACATCTATTGTACATCAAAATGTATGTTTATCTCATTTTTCCTCATACTACCCTAAAAGGGAATAAGATTGCCACAATTTCACAATGAAGAAACTGTAGGGCTAAGGGATGAAGTTTTCTGTTAGTAAATTTAAAATGTAGATAATTTAATTTAAGATAGCTGTATTTGAGTTTAGAATTAATGTCCTATTGTCCCATACAGCCCTTTGACTTTAAGAGACAAAAGTTCATTATCTGCAGATATGCTTCAGTACCACTGGCTTCATGATATGGGCCTGTTATTCAAAGCACTTCAATAATCTCACACATTATTATTCTAATGTCATAAGAGTATACTCTCGACATTGAATACCACTAGAACTGTGTTCTCTAAGCCAAGCAGCAGAGAAATGTGAAGGCAAAATATGGAGTAAGTTAAACTCCAAATGTAGAGTAACCTTAAGATCAATGGAAGCACTAAAATACCACAGAACAGGAAATGCAATACAGTGTATCTGACATGCAGAAAAGGGGTCATAGAAGAGAAAATCCTAACAGCTCAAAGGATTAAGGATTCATTTGTAAGGCACACAGCAATCGATTAAAATCCCCAAAAACATTTTTTCAAAGAAAATTTTAAGAGTGATCTTCTTTCTCCCATTCACAAATTCCAAACAAAGAAAAGTCAAAAAGTTAAACTCATCTTACATGAAAAACTACATTCAAGTCAGTATCACAAGTGAACGAGTGAGTGCGATGCTGCTTCCAGTTAGGGGAAGACAGTGCAGTGAAAATCCCAAGCCCGCAGGGGAGAGTGGATGGTGGTGTTTTGAAAAGCCAGATGTACTAATCACAAATCATCAGGGCCTGCTGGGAGCTCCAACATGCATTCAGGGAACCCTTCTGAGGAAGCTACACCACGGTAATTTTTATTTTAAGGCAGGCTAAAAAGACAAGTGAAGTAGATTCTTAACTGTAAGGAAAGAGAAATCAGCTGACTATGTTCACAATGAGTGGTGAGCTCTTGGCCTTCCCCTCAAGTAGCCCAGTTGTTAGTTGTCCCCAAAGCTCCTGAGGCTAAGAGTCTAAAGTAAAAATGATGGGGAGACGATGGTTTGCTACTGAGACTACTAGAAAATTTTAAATTAAAGAACAAATTTTTAAGACTGTTAAAAAATAAAACAAAAAAGTCAAGAATCTCGTGTTCTTGATTTTGCAAACACGTTCCTTTCTACATCTATTTGTTCTCCAGAATTCTAATCGGCGTGACTCTGCAAGATCCCAATTGCTTCCAAGATGTGAACACCGCCAACGATTACATTGTTTTCAACCAGGCTACTATTTGATGTTAAGAAGATCAAATGATTTCTCCACTCACCAATGCTTGAAATTAATACACCTACCTATGAATTTACATCTAACATCACCACTTCCTATACTTTCTCACTCACGTTCTTTACTCAGCTAACTCACAAACATTCTCGGCTTTCCGCCACAAAGCACAAGGTTAGGAAAATCTACAAAACCAAGTGTCCTGTTTTGTAAAGGAGAACCTCTGTTCATTTCATAAAAGGAGAAAAAAGAAAAAGGAAAGGGAAAGGAAAGAAACGTATCTCATAAACAGTAAAGAAGTTCCGGAACAGGTGGCAAGCATCTCTGGAGAGGAGAGGTGCTCAGCACACAGCCCTGATGTTCTGCTGGGACCCCTCCCAGAGTACGAAAAAATGAGGCTCTTGCAGAACTGCAGTGGGCTCATGAGAAAAACAGTGATCTAAAAATAACGAGCAAGAATATAGACAATCACTTCAAGTGGAGAAAGCAAACCAGAGTAATGGAGTGAAGATGGACCGTTGCCACTTTAATGGGCACCAGGCAAGGCATTAGCGGTGGGGAAGGGTTTCAGCGGCAGGTTCAGGGAGGGGGAGGGAAGGGGAAAGCGAGGCTTGGGTAAGGAAAGGAAGACAGGAGTTTAGTGAGGAAGCAACGTTTTGGGGGAGGCGAACGAGGAAAATAAATATAAACTAGGGATCCTTTTCCCAAATGTTGTTCATTTGAGCAATTTACTACCATGTCTGTTTTTCTCCCTGAAAGATTCTTGCGGGCTGGTGTTGGCTGAGATTTGTTTTGGAAAGGCTTGGAGAGCGAAAAACATCTCCCCACCTCTGTTCAGCTTTCTAACGCAGTTCTTAGTTTCAGAAACTTTGGCTCAAAACTGCTTCCCCACTCGGACCGGACCGGTGCCCTGGGGGCGGGACGATAGAAGGAGTCCCCCCTCTCCTAACTATTATCTGCTAATCCTTGTACATGAGTGAGTGGGGTTCCCAAGGTTGGAGAGCAAGATGGAGTTGGCGGTTCCCTCTTTCGCTTGTTGGATTCAAGTTAGAAAGGGCGCTGGCTCTGCTGAGCGCCTGGCAGGCCGGAGTGTGCAGGCACACCAGCTTCTAACTCCTACTAGCTCTGTCTCATAAACACGTCTACTGGACAGTTTTTAGGTAAATATATCTGAGGCCTATACAGGAATATTAGTCACAGGAAATTAAGCAAAACAAAACAAAAATAAAAACAGCAATAAAAGAAAAATGACTCAAAAATTACAGTTCATCGTAGTTAGAATGTCAGAAAACTAGGAGGATGTCTAGTGTTTTTTTTTTTTTTTTTTCCCTAGCAAGAAGGGAGAATCATGGTCCACGTCAACCGAGTCACCTTATCTTGTTCCTCTGGAACTCATGATAAAACATAGAACTTGTGTGTGGAACATATCAACATGTATTTCACCCATTGGTTTTCCAGAGGAAAGCATGTTGGTCTAGTGGTAAGAATGATGGGGTTGTAAGGAAAACTAGGGAGACAGCATAGGTTATTTTAAAGATGAAATTGTGTAATTACTTTTAGGACATCCATTTCTAGGAGCACAGAGTTTCACTACTTCTCCAGCTAATTCCTGTGCTCTGTAGCCCCTCTGAGAACCACTGCTCCGAACCAGTGGCTGTGTCCCAA
The DNA here is from genome assembly GCA_004027205.1 of Ctenodactylus gundi. Lineage (NCBI taxonomy): Eukaryota > Metazoa > Chordata > Mammalia > Rodentia > Ctenodactylidae > Ctenodactylus > Ctenodactylus gundi. The sequence continues at coordinate 773,788 of PVKB01000050.1, forward strand.
GCCAGGCTGAGTGTGGACTCTCCATATCAGGGGACAGTGCCTGACCAAGCAAGCCAAGCAGGAGGCCTTTTCATCTAGGGTAGCATCAAGTCAAAGAGAGACTATACATAAAAATGGTCTTGCTTAATTCGAAAGGCCAGATTAACAAACTAAGATGAATTTTGAGAAATGGAAAACGTTTTAGATATGAGTACTAAACAACAGTCAGGAAATGCAGTTAATAATAGCAGAAATTTCTGAGTACTGACAGTGGGCCTGGAGATACAGATCCCACATGATTTTTAGTCAGTTAAATCTGGACATATGTTATACATTATGCCTGTTTTCTTTTTGTGTTATGAATTAAGACACTGATAATGCAAATCTAGTTACAGATTTATTTCAGTTTGGATCAAGAATGTCCCCCAAAGCCTCATGTATTTGGAGGTTATGAATTTCATGGGCTGTTAAGAGGAGAGGCCTGGTCAGGAGGGGTGGATTACAGGTGTGTGGTAGATTATAGGTGTGTGACCTGGAAGGATATAAACCCTTTTTCCATCTTCCTCTGGGAGTCCCAGATCCTTACTCTTGTGATTCTCTGAGCAGCTGGTCTCTTCCCCTGCCCCAGTCCCTTCTTGTCACTGCCAGCGATGCATGGACTCAGATCTCTTGAAACTATGAACTGAAGTCTTTTCTCCCTTAAGTTGTGGACATTGGGTATTGTGTCCCAGGGATGAAAAAGTAGAGCAGTGAAGCTAGAACAGCGAAACGCCAAAATTTCTTTTTAGAAAGACCACTTGTCATTTCAAAACTACATGATGTTTATGAAATACTTTGTTTTGAGCAAAGAAATGTTTCCTGTCAGTCACATTTCAGCAATAGCCACAAATGAGTATTTGAGTATTTTTCAAGGTGTGAACACCAGTCTTTATTTCACCTTCTTGTGCCACATTTCAATGTTGCCGAGGGTAAAAGATAGTTTTCAGATGAGGATTGTCTACAGTCCATTTAGGGAAGAAAATGAAATTTGGCAATAGAGCCCAACATGGATGACGTTTGAGGAGAATCACTAGGCAGTTTCACGACTAACAAGGTTCTACTTCATATTTGTGTCGTAAACCCACCGCTCCTTGAATAATGCTTTTAGCATCATTCTATATATTTAAGAATGCCATTTCTCCATAAGCATTCACTCTCTTTTCTCATCTGGGAATTAGACAGCTAACTAAATATCTACTGAGAGGTCCAAGACGTCCTTGGGTGGGGTATAAGAGAATTTAAAGCACGTAAAATAAAATGGGAAAATAAAACTTGAAAAAGCATTAGTGAAACATTACAAGCATTACTTTCAGATAACGGCCACTATGTAACTGCCTAGCAAGCCAAAGAATCAATAAAGAGAATCAAATATGAACATGTGTTGTACACAGATTATTATTTGTATAAAAACAAATGTGCATTATCCATGTTGTATTGTTCATGAATACTCATTTATTTTGTCAAAAGACCTCACTGTGTCCTTGACCTAAAATGTGACAAAAGAAACCTAATCGATTTGACACTTCATTGGCAAATTTTAATACTTATATATAACTACTCTTTATATTGTGCTTTCCATTTAGAATGAAAAAAGCAAGTAGGCGTTGTAAACAAATTTGGTCATCTACACTTCCTGACCAGTGAAGATGTGAACAGATATTTAAGAAAATACTGATGGGCAGTAAAATGATTAGAACAATGATCTAGCAAGGCGATTTCTTACTCTCTCTTTAGATGTGACACCCCACCCCCACCCCAGCCCTTGGCTTTGTTCCTATGTCTATTTCTCTTACAGTGTCAACCCAACTGATTTCTCCTGAGTTATCATTTCTGGGTTCCACTTCCTATAGCCTTTTAGGTCTTGAATCTGGATCTGCCTAAAACTTTTTAACTACGGACTCTGAATGGACGAAAAAAAAACAAACTCAACAAACTAAACTAAAACTTGAGCACCTCCTAACTTCTCCATAGTAATGACTTAATCACTGGTGCTCACCATCTTGATACTACTAAAACCTTTTTCTCTGAAGATCAAACATGACAAAGTCAGTTAGCTAGTTCTTCAAAAAATCTCCCAAAATTGTCTTTCTGGATTTTTATCTGCAAATTCTGAGCTCATTTTTTGAACTGGTTTAATACCGTCTTCACACTTCATTTTCTCCTGTTCAAAGAGGGCTTCCCACTCCCCGCATATCAAATGCACACACAGCTACCTAGCTTCAGAGTGTCTCATCCACGCTCTCCTCTCTTCTTAATTCCTAACACAGCCCATTTTCTAAGTCAGGTCAATCTAAATCATACTTTTCAGAACATTTTGTTACCTCATCTCCATTCCATATTACCATTTTCTCACCTCACACTGCTCTCTCTCCTCTCTTTCTCTCCCTCTCCCCCAATTTTTAGCTCTTTTAAAAATCAACTCCAATGTTACAAACTACAGGAAGTATTTCAGGCTAAGAATGCTCATTAATGATTCCCCAGAATCTTTTAAAAACAGAGGTCCTTACATGGACATGAAGGATTTTGCTTAACAGCGGCAACCCAAGTACAGGCAAGAAGTCTGAGAAAAAAAAATCTACTATGGAAACAGGACATGAAATAGTGTCGTGTGTGATGCAAACACACCAGGAAGTCCACACCAGGTGATCGTGACACCTACAGGAATCGTCACCAAGGACTGGATTTAATCAGAGAGGAAATACCAAATACCGAGAGACATCTGCCCTGGCCATGCATCGTGCCAGGTGCTCTGATCACGAGCTCAAAGCGAGTCTAGTCTATTCATCAATAACAACTGATCTGTATTGCAAACTTACAACAGGAAAGAAACACTTTTATATACTTTTATCTATATTGCAGTAACTCATTGGATACTTGCAACTGCAGGAAGACTTCTAGGCTAAGGATGATCATGAACGATCAACCAGTCTTTTAAAAACAGAGGTCCATGTGGTAAGCCGGTTAAGTAGCAACCTCTTGAGACGGCATTGGTAAAGCCCTCTTTTGTATACGTTGTTACAATATAAGTGCCACAAGTTGAGTTCTATTTTATTGATATCACATTTTATTTCCTTGGAGCTGTTTCAATTAATTTTAATTCAAAACCGTATTATCATCAAATACAAGTGAAAGCAAGCTCAAGCTTTGGAATCTGGAATAAATGTTGCAATAAAAACTGTCTGCTTTTCACCTTAACTGTCAAAGCATATTTGTTTAGTAAAATAAAATTCTAGTCGATTATATTTTAATGCTCCTGTACACTATCATAAGATTCACTGTTCATAGGAATTGTAAAATAATTTCTGATGTATCATTGTATATAACCCACGTATGCCTTACTTTAAATTATTACATTCAGAGTTCTAGTTTGTCTTAAGATTAACTTTGCATACATTTCTTATTTATAGATCCATATATATAGGAAATATTACTGATTTTAAAACACTAAGATTAAAAATTTTCACTATTTTTCATGTTATATTTTCTACAGTAATCATGGTTCTCTGTAGAAAAATCTGAAATCACGGAGAATTTACTACTATTCAACATCTAATTCTATTGTTAAATAGTTGACTATTGAAATATTCTTGTTAAAATGTTTACTGAAACCTGCCTCCATGTAACTGGCATACAGTGGTTCTAACTCTGCCCTTGAGAAACTTTATAGAGAAAATTTCTTGCTGGCCTCTTCTAAAATATAATTCTTTGTTTGTTTGTTTGTTTTGAGACAGGGTCTCACTCTGTAGCCCAGGATGGTCCTGAACTCACTGGTGTGGCCCCGGCTGGCCTTGGACTCTGGACAATTACTCTGCTTCAGCCTCCTGAGTTAAAAGATAATTTTATACATATTTGAATTCAGTGGCCATATGTTCCCTTATTATTAACTCTACATTATTCTTCCTCTCATTCACCAATCTCTCCACTTCTCTTTCACTAGGCATGTGATCCAGAGAAAAAGCAAAGTCGAAACACATTTCTTTTGACCAATAATTCTCTTAAAATTCAACCCCTCTTGTCACACCTGTTTTTTCTTTTTCACTCTGCGTCCATAAGAAAGAACACAAGCTCTCGTTTCATAACCCTCTTTAATGGCCAGGTCATAAAAAAGGCCTACTGATAAAAGGGATATTCAGAAGAAATCACAGGTAAGTTGCTTCTAAACATGGCCACATATCAGAATCATCTAAAAAGGTCTTTTAAAGAAAGATGCCCTTGGGTCCCAGCCCAGGTTTGCAAAGCCGGGCTTTGGGCTGAGGAATTTTAGTATCATTCGTTTCTCAAAAGTGTTTATGATGTGTTTAGGTAGCCTGGGAACTTAAAGACTTGGCCCTTCATTACTCCAGATCGTTTCCTTGGAGGAGGGGAAACCAAAAGCAGCCTCCGAGGGTTGGCTCCCTTACGACAGACGCTCACAGAACTGCTTTCACTGGACTTCACACTAACGTTACGCCTTCGTCCTCTATGGCAGTCAACATAGGAAAGAGCTAAATGAAGTTGGTTCCTGACTTTACTACAAAATAGTGGTGAAGTCATATTATATCAGTTCCATTTCTTTCTATAGAACTCTGTTAATTTTTTTCAAATTGTCCTGCAAAAAAAATCTCATTCCTCTTTTATTACGAATACTCATCACCATGCCTTTTGGCCCGGAATCGAGGAAACTCAGAGCAAAACTTAAGATTTAGGACTCTGTTGACATAGTGAGCATATTCACAATTTCAATTTTTTTTTCTTGGCCATAGATTTCAGTTTCTGTCACACTCACTATATTTTATATAAAACCTTTTCAGGGAAAGCAAGGTAAAATTATGGCAAGATAGAAAAGCGGTCAAAATTTAATAATAGAAGAAGCTTAGACATGTTTACATCTTGAAAAACGTAAAAGAGACTCCCGTTTTTCTTAAATTGGGAAAGTCTAACCTGCATTACACAGTGTACTGTCACATCTAATAAATAGATACTAAATAATATTCATCATGATGATGGTTTGTTTCTAAAGTCGAAATATTTTTAGAAATTAGTATTTTTGAGAGATACAGAAACTTTTCATGTAAACTGAAGTAGGTATTATTGTACAAGAAAATGGTTGTATGGTCAAGTAATTTAGCTAGACATTAAGTTTAGCAAGATGGCAGGTTTTCTTTTTTTTAATTGAGTAACTTGTCAGACTACTCAAACATTAATATTTATTTTTCATGACTATGTTAGGAGTGTAGCATGTAGTATGTTTAATTTTGGGAACACTTAGTAATTGCAACACATAAAATGTGTCCTCGAAAATCCAAGGTTACAAACTATAGGAAGAATTTCAGGCTAAGAATGCTCATTAATGATTCCCCAGAATCTTTTAAAAACAGAGGTCCTTACATGGACATGAAGGATTTTGCTTAACAGCGGCAACCCAAGTACAGGCAAGAAGTCTGGGAAAAAAAGATACTATAAAATAGTAAAAGATACTATAAAATAGTAAATATAACATTTCACTTCAACAGAGAATATTTTCACTGTCTTGTGTGCTCTGCTTTAAAATATTTACCTAAATATAGACAATCAATTCGCATGTGGGTCTGCTGAATAAAGATCACCCAATTCTTAGGATATTCATCTTCAGCATGACATTGGCTGGGTGTGAGGGTGCACACCTACAATCCCAGCACTTAGGAGGCTGAGGCAGGAGGAGTGCTGTGAATTTGAGACCAGCCTGACCTACTTAGTGGCCTTAGGACCAGGCCCAGCCTATAAAGCAAGGTCTGTCTCAAAAAAAAAAAAGGCTTGAACTTCCATATATTGCTGGTTACACCTTAAAATTGATATTTTGGAAGACTCAATATGCATTCTATGCAGAACTAAAAATCAATGTTATACTACTTCTGATAGGCAAATGACATTTGTTTTCTGGAAATATCAAGCATTAGTTGCAGCTTCTAAGAGCAATGTATTATAGCCAAGGTTTTCAAAATTATTTTTATTAAAAGCACACTAGCAAATGTGGAATTAACATCTAATCTTACCATGTTAAGTATGTATAAACAGTCCAGATTTTGACATTACTATATTCCAAACATATTTAGTGTCTTTTTCCTACAGGTATAAATAGGTTGAGACTCTGAGGACAATATTAGGAAGAGTAACATTTGTATAAATTTAGATGGTTTGATTAAGGAGAAGCATGATGGTCTTGGAGCTGCAATTCTCATATTAAAATTATAAATCCTGCATCACAGGCGTCTCCACAGAGCAGTAAGTCCATTTGCTTGGGCGTTCCTCTTCGGTGAAAATTCAACCTTCAAGAATCCTGGGTAGTCAGATGGAAGCCACTAAATGAAGCTATTTACACGTTCCTTTCATCTACGAAGTGTGTATGTTTTCATATTGAGGAAAGAAACTGACACCGATAGGAAAAAGAACAGTAGTAATGGCAGTGCATGAAATAATGGAAAAAATATTAAGAAATAAGTCGGAATGCTTTCACCGACAATTTCTATCAGTGGATCCTAATTCTCTGTCCTTGAAGTTCTTGCTTCCTCTGTATTTGATTGAACTAATGTTCAAAATATCCACTCTCTCCCCACCCCTACCACCAGCCCATTACCTCGCTTCTTCATTATCAGTTTAAACTATGCCATTTGTTTTAGTCTTAGGGCATCTAACCAAACTGTACTTACTACTCCTTGATTTGGATCTTGTTCACGTGACTTGCTTTGGCCAGTGGAACGTCAGCCAATGTGATATAAGAACAGGGCTGCAGTGCACACCTGCTCTGGGACTTGCTCTCTTGAACTGCCTTCATCATGAGATAAACCTTAGACAGGTAGAACAATTCTGGGCTCAATGTGAAGCTCCTAGCCAGAGTTCTATCACACACAGAGTAGGTTGCAGCCACGCATTTGACCCTAAGAAGAGTGAGCAAGCCCTGCTGAGGTCTGCAGGGCCACCTGCAGCCACCTCACAAATGCTTGGAAAATAAAACAGTACGGCCTGGTATTTGTGTGGCTGATTTCTCCTCTCTCCGCCAGAATCACTGCTTGACCTCATGGACGGTATCTTTTGAGATTCACTTTTCTTCCCAGTGGAGTGGTGCTAATTCCACCTGGCATGTCCTTACCTACCTTCAGTCAATTTTCTGAGAATACAAAACCAAATTCCTTTAACAGTTACTCCATTAAATAAGGATTCTCAAGCAACAGTCTGGGAAAGAAATATTTACCACCAACATCTCATAAGAAGCTCATAACTAGAGTACACAGGGAGCTGAAGAAAAGCAAGCCTGCCAAAATAAAGGATCCTATTGAAAAGTGGGCAAATGAAATGAAGAGGCAGTTCACTCACGAAGAAGTACAAGTGGCCAATAGATACATGAAAAGATGTTCAACATCCCTAGCCATAAGAGAAATGCAAATCAAAGCAATGCTAAGATACCATCTCACTCCAGAAAGAATGGCCTATATCAACAAGTCAAATAGTAATCAGTGCTGGTGAGGCTGTGGGGAGAAAGGAACCCTCCTGCACTGCTGGTGGAAATGTAAATTCTTACAACCACTTTGGAAAGCAGTATGGAGAGCTCTCAAAAGACTAGAAATAAATATCCCCTTTGAATATTTCCAAAAGAGGCCAAAACAACACACAACAGAGATATATGCATACCCATGTTCATAGCAGCACAACTAACAATAGCTAGAACATGGAAGTCACCAAAATACCCATCAACAGATCAATGGATACACAAACTGTGGTATTTGTACACAAGGGAATACTATGCATCTATAAAGTCCAACAGCGTGGAGGCTTTTGCAGCAAATGGAAGAAGCTTGAGAACATCATGCCTAGTGAAGTGAGTCAGAAGCAGAAGGTAAAACATCGAATGGTCTCTCTGATATGAGAGTCCCAGAGCACAACTATATCATGGAACTTAAAATGAAAAACAAAGTGAACCAGAAGGGTAGGGAGGGGAGGGAAGGAGGGGTGGGGAGGGGGAGGGACAAAAGGAGAGTGGGAAAGCCCTTTTCACCTTGACAAGATATGTATGAGCACAAAATGCTCAACTTCATTGTAAACCTTAAATTTTGCACTTATATATAAAATGGGAAAAAATGTTTACAATCTTTTTTTAAAAAGGATTCCCAAGGTTCTCACAAATTTCTTCATTTCATCAGGAGAAAAATCCATAACAATATTATTGTGGTTTGGCTCTGGAGTGTCCCCCAAAAGCCTCATGTATCTTAATGTTACGGATTGTCTATGGAACTACGTGATGTGGGTGGATTGGGGTCTAGTCTGGAGGGGTTGATTACAGTTAAGACTAAAGGCATGTGAGTTAGGATTAAAGGTGTGTAGTGGCCACACCTGGATGCAGGAGGGAGTGGTTACTGGGCGGAGACCTGAAAGGATATATAAGCTGCACCTGCCTTCCTGGAGGGCGGGGCCTAGTCTCAACTAGCCTCAGTTTGGCTTCCTGTTTGTGATGGCGTGAGGAGCTGCCTCCACTTCTGTCCCTGCCATGTACTTCCGTGGCTGCTGGCTGCCCCTGAATGGACTGTGATCTTCTGAAACTGTGAGCTAAAATACACCTTTCCTTTCCTAAATTTGCGGGTGTTGGGGATTGAGTCACAGCAACGAAAAAGTAACTAAGACAAGTATCAATGAGATTGATCAAAAACTTCACAAAGGCCAGAGCTGTGTTTTAAGCGTGGCTGAATCTCTAGGTCCTACACATTATCTGGCACATAATGGGTGCTCAACGTAAATTTATTGGTTAAATGAGTAAAGGTACGGGATTTTTATTTGAATACACAGAATAACTATATTTAACTAGATATTTGAATATAGTCACCCAAAGGACAGATTAGGGAATTTTGACATGGGGTAGGAGTGGGGACAATGAGTGGAAAACTGCAGATTCGGAGGACTTTCCCTGCCATTTAGCTTTGCTACCAATTCCAAATGAGTTGAAGATGAAGTAAGATTTAAATTGAAAAGGAAACCTAAGGTGAAATTCTCTATTTCCCATGTTACCAGTCCATCAGAGGAACTGGAGTCTCCTTCCTCACAAATCAAGACAAGGAAAAAAGTATAAATACTGATGGAGAGCATTTTATTTTAGCGTGATAATTTTAAGAGAATTTTAATGACAAATTTTATAGCTACTTACAGTATTGTTTTTTATAGTTTCTCCCACGTTATTATATGTATATAGGCAATACATAATGTTTACATTGCACATGTATCAAATTTACAAATCCTTCCTTTCTTCCTTTTTGACACTCCCACACCCCCTCCCTACTAATTCCCATTATCCCCTCTATTTAGTCCTATGAAACAACTGTACTCTGGGTTTCTCATATTAGAGAAATTATTAACTGTTGTCTTAAACACTGTATTGTATTGGAATGAGGGTGTTTTTGCTAAGGCAGCTTGATACAGTACATGAACATGAAAACCAAGCAGACACAAAAACACACTTCTAGGGTTCTGCCTTTTGGCACTTACTCCTGTGCTTCTCTCCCCCTCCCTCCCTTGCTACTCTCCCTCCCTCCCTCCCCCTTTCTCTTCCTTTAGGAGGAGAGGAAGTTTGTGTTTTCTCATTGCTGTGGATAAAAATACAGCAACCTATACAGCACTTAAAAAAAAAAACCTATAAAGGTGGAAGGGCTATTTTAGAAAAAAATATCTAAAGAAAAGCTAGCAAGCAAGTTATTTTTAAAATAGATCTTTAAATATTTGGGCAAATCTTCTCATACAGAGTTGTAGAAGAGACTTTCAAAATTCTAATAATCTCTAACTGCAGATTTTTTAGGTGTTATTTTTCATTCATGTTTGAGTTAGTTTACTATCACCAAATCCTAACAGAGACTCAATGTGCAGGTCTTTACTGTTAGGCAGGCTAAATAGTCAACATCCAAGCTCTTGGCTTCTCTTATCTCTGGTTATTTTCAAGGTCAGATTCTTTCCCCAGTACTTCAAATAGATACTTGCCCTACCGTTGAGGTACACTTCCAATTACTCAAGGTCTGAATTCTTGATGTAAATCTGATATTCTTCCTACCTAGAGGTTTTTACTATAGCAGGTTCTTTGGCTTATAAGCATAATTCATAAACAATAAAATTCACTCATTTAAGTGTACAGTTAAGTGTGCACTGATAAATGTATATGATCCTATTACCACTCCTATTAGCACAGTCTCGATATGGAATATTTCTATCACTCAAAAATGCCTGCCATCCCCTTTGAGACAGGGTCTTGCTCTGTCGCCCAAACTGGAATTGTACACACAGCAATTCTCCTGCCTCAGCCTCCCAAGTGCTGGTATTACAGGCACACACCACCATGCTGCACTTTATGTGATGCTGGGAAATCAAAAAATGTTCCATCTTATGCGCTTGTAATCAACCCCATCCTCTGTTTCCTTAGAAGCCATAACAATGGCTGATGTCTATTTTATTTTTACAATGTGCCCTTTCTAAAATGTCACATCCGTGGGATTATTCGACATGTAAATTTTTATGTTTGTCATCTTTCACTTTGCATGTTTTTTGAGAATCATTTGTGCTTCTGCAAATATCAGTAGTTGATTTATTTTTATTGCAAAATAGCATTCCATCTTACAAATGTATGGCGATGTGTTTATTAATTTACCAGGCTATGGCCAGTTCACTATGTCAAGTTTTGTCCCTTATAAATATGAATACGCCTGTTTTGGATTTTAAGGATGGGCCTTTGTGAGAATGGATGCTTTCATTTTCCTGGCGCAAATACCTACAAGTGCAACTACGGGGTCATCTGGCAAGTGGATGTTAATTTTGTAAGTTACTGACACACTGGTCTCCAAGGTGACGGCATTATTTACATTGCCACCTACAGTGTGTAATTCCATGATTCCTTCCTTAACTATTGAGTGGAAAATCATTATTAATTAGTATAGGTAACACCACACTAAGACTTGACAACCCATAGTTATTTGGGTTATATTAAGTGTTTTTGGAGATTAGGACATCATCTCCATGGTTCCATTTTTCTTATATCTCTGCAAAGAGATACCATTATCCTCATATTTTATAATTTAAAAAAATTCCTGAAGCATGGAAAGGCTAATTTTCCACTAAAAAGTGAAATTTTTGGAATGTTATCTGAGGTAGTGTGACTCAACAGTCCACAGTAGTATGTAGGATATAAGTGGTGAATGTTTCAAAGTCGTTCTATGGTACACAGCAAGCAGCTCCTAGAGCTGTTCACACTCTCCCCACCCCTCTCCCTTGGGATATTTTGGAAACAGGAGAAGATCAGCATATACATAAAAATCCTTTTCTTGCAAATTTGCCATGATCAGATCCAGGGCTCTAAGAGATGTTACCAAGGAAGGATGTGTCCTAATAGGGTGTGGGGACCATAATCCCAAGTCGCATTCACTGTGCCTTTCCCATTCCACGTATACCCTGAATCTGCATTAAGATATTGAGCTGAAAGGCATAAAAATATACCCGCAAGCACTTAGATGGGCAGATTCTAGTAGCACAAGAACGTATTCAGCAGAGTTGGAAACGCACTTGTCAGATCACCAGGGACGAGGCAGTCTTCCTGTGATGGATTTCCTTGGGCTTCCGCTAATTGTCCCGAGCCTCTGCTTTGTAGGATTAAATTAGCTCATGACTTCACTCGTCTTATAGGTTTCAAAAGTAAAATTAGATTCCCTTTAGTGTATGAAGGCTGAAAACATAATGGGCTATGATTGGCTAGGATTCTATAAGGTCAGCGTTCCTGAATCTTTATATAGCCCCAGGGGGCGTCCCTGCTGTGCCGCTGTGAGATCCAAGAGCAGCTCCCAGGCCACCCAGCCTGCTCTATTTACCGGCTCACTCCTCTAGATCAGTCTGTCCTTCCTATAGCCCGGCATTTTCTCGTCTCCATCAATGAGATCATTAGAGCTGCATAAGTATCGCCCTCAGTGATGGTAAAACTCATGTTTCCTACACTCACTCCGTGCCAAGCACTTTGCCACAGTACAGCCTCCCTGAGTAGTTAGTCTTATTATCACCAGTTTGCATAAGGAGAAACTGACCATTAGAAAGCAAGCTAGAGAGTGTGGCCCAGACGGCACAGCCACTAAATCAGGGTTCTGATCCAGGCGCTGCTGCCCTCCGCCACCTCACTCTACTGTGCTAAATAGCTCAGGATCTCATCCAGCTTGCGGTTGTGGGTACGAATGCGTGTCCCTAGAGTCAGGGCTTTTTGTGATTCCGCAAGTTTGCCACATTTCCTGCTGCTCCTCTTCTTAGGCTATTTCTTTGAATCTTTTCTGTTTGGAGGGCCGTTAAGTTTTCTTCAAGGCCAAATTCTAGTGTCTCTCTTTTTGAATCCCTCTCTTAACTCATGGAGTTTTCTTTTCTGTGTTTCAGTGGCCTCTGACATCTCTAACGGGCACTTCCTGGGTTGTTTTACAGTAATTTTCTTTGAAGACTGTCTCTTTATGAGAAACGTGATGCATACCTACATTCCCAGAAACATGGAATGCCAGAGATTTAAGAGGCCAGCCTAGGCAACACATCAAGACTGTGTCTCAACATGGACAAACAAACAAATAAGGCTATTCACATTAAACTATGGGAGCCATTAAGTCAGATTCATAAAAAAAAAGAGTCAGGTGTTCTAACATGTGGAATCTTAAAAAGACGAAAATACAGTAAGATGGAAGACTATTATTAGACATGAGGAAGAGAATAATGTGGTGGGGTGTGAGGATAGGCAATGAAGGGTGCTGTGGTTTGGACCTCCGAAAGTCTCATGTGCCCATGGGTTCTGTGTACTCTTGGGAGGTGGGAGGTGATTGGAAGGGGCAGGTTACAGAGGCAGTACCAAAAGAGTAAGTCCACCCTTCCTCTCTGACCTGGCTCTGTTCTACCATGCCATGAAGAGCTCCCCGGCTGCACCCCCAGCATGTGTGTTCACCATTGCTAGCTGCCCACATATGGACTGTGACCTTGTGAAGCTATGAGATAAAATAAAGCTTTCCTCCCTGAAGTCATGGATACTGGTATTCTGTCCCAGTGATGAGAAAGTAACTAAGGCAGAAATTGGTACCAGAGAAGTGGGGTTGCTGCTGTGACTTTACCTGAAAATGTGGTTTGGAAATCTTTGAAACTGGCTTATAGGAGGACTCTGGGAAGGTTTAAGGATGCCAGCTGGAGAAACTTTGGAGTGCTCTGAGCCCAGCTTGATGACAGATTCTGGTCAGAGCTGAGAAGACCAGATGCTGATAGAAGTGTGAATTGGAAAGGTCAGACTCAAGCAGTTTTAGAAGGAAAGGAAAATTGTATTGGCAAGTGGTCTAAAACCAAGCATGCAATGCACTAGCAAAAGGTGTAATAGCATTTTGCCTTTGTCCAGAGACTTTGCATAAACTGGTGGAGGAAATCTCAAATCAGCCTGATGTTCAGTCTGTTACAAAGCTACTATTTGTGGTTTCCAGTCAACTCTACGGCAAAGGGCAAGAAAAAAAAATGGCTGATAAAAATGATATAAAAAATTTTCAGTGTTGTCAAAATGAGAGAGTCTATAGTGGCTGCACAGAAGAGGTTGGGGAAGTTAGAGAGATTAGCATTACAAGAAACTCAATATTTACAATCACGACTATAAGAAACATGCTAGGGCATCTCAAAACTCAACAAGACCCCACCTTTTACCAACTCAAGGATAGAAAGAAAAAAGACTTTGCTCTGAGAAGTGTATCAGAGGACAAAAGAAAATTATGTCTGCTGAAGTTCATCTGCCTAAATTCAACCATCTACGAATTCAGAGGCCTCTGTAGCATTTGTCCACATGGGCCAGGACACAGCTTTAGCCAGCGGTGGACCTTGGATAACATCCAAGTGATCCTGGCTTCACAGGCATGCAGGATGCAAGAGCCGTGGGTTCGTGGAGGCTTCCACCCAGATTTCAGAGGAAGATCTTCAAGGCCAGACAGTGTGCCCTGGGAGGGCAGTGCCTTAAGTTGTAAAGGAGAAGCCTAAGGCACGTTGGAAACCCTGGAAATTTAAAGATGCCCGAAATATGGGTCATTGGCTGAGAAAAACTTCAGGCTGTGAGCAGTTCCAGCCCAAAGCAGAGAAGATGGAGCTTGCAGCCAGAGGCAATGCTGTAGGGGCCAGGCCACTCAAGCTCTTTGGAGTTCAAATCTCATTACAGCTTACACTGCACTATTTACCCCAGGCACTGGACATGGAGTTACAGGATTTAACACTTACCCTAATATAATCAAAATGCATTATACATAATGAATACTCTTCTGGGTTTAGACCTTGTTTTGGTACAATTAGCTTCTATTCTTCTATTCCTCCCTTTTGGAATGAGAATAGTTAATCTGTACCATTGTATGTTGGAATTTCCTAGCTTAACTGATTTCCACAGAAGCTCACAGTTGAGTTTGCCTTGTGTCTCAGAGAAGACCCTGGATTTGGACATTTTAGCAGTTCTGGAACTGTTAAGATTTTGGGAATCCTCCACCCCCTTTTTGAGACAGGGTCTCACTCTCTAGCCTAGGCTGCTTTTGAACTCACTATGGAGCCCGGGCTGGCCTTGAAATCATGGCAATCCTCCTGTCTCAGCCTCCTGAGCGCTGGTATTAAAGGTATGTGACACCATGCCTGGTTCATGTGGTACTAAGAAATCGAACTCAGGGGAACTCTTAGAGAAGTACTAAATGCACTTTGCATAAAGAGGTTAACATGAGTCTTTTGGGGACCAGGGGTAGAATGTGCTGGTGTGAATCTGAGTGTCCCCCCAACCCTCATGTAGTCATGGGTACTGTGTACCATTAGGAGGTGGGAGGTGGATGGAGGGGTGGATCACTGGGCAGTACCTGTAAGGATAGCTCCACCTTTCCTCTCTAACTTGGCTCTGTTCCACCGTGCCATAAAAAACTCTCCAGCTGCGCCCCTACTATGTGCATTCACCACTGATGGTCACCCACACATGGACTGTGGATCTTTGAGAAACATACATACATATACACATCATTCCTACATCACCTGAGGCTTAGCACACATCAGCATTCTTCCTGAAGGTGTTTTGTTCTGCCTGGTCACAGATAATGCAAGTGTCAGAGACAGCTCAACATAGTCAGAAAGTACCAACACCAAATTTAAATTTATAGCTAAAATTTGAGGATATAATGTCCCTTTTTAATAGCTCAAGCTGGAAATGAAAATTAATTATTCAAAACCAAGTATAAATAATTTATTTTTCTTTTGACAAAGTACATATCAGTACTATTTTAAGAAAATTTGCAGTATGTGAAGACACATGTAAGTAACCTACAAAGTATTTAATTCTTTCGCAGATTAGTCCCATTTATTTATTTTTTGACTCCCGTGTTATTACAGATGCTTTCCCTTTTTAGTACACATTTTTGCCTTTTAACACAGTCAATAAATATCAAGTTAGTTTTAGTATTTACCTAAATTACATTTAATATTTAAGCCCATTTATTATTTGAAAGTATATTCAATCAAATTGTCAAAAGATAACATCATTCAAAGCTTTAAAAATATGCCAATTTACAAGCATCTAATTCTTATATTTGATACTCTGTCCTTAATTTTGAAGGCTTTTTTTGTCTATGTCTCCTGGCAAAACATTAGAAAATATTACATAATATCTGATTATATAGTAACAAACTACACATTAAAATATAAAATCTGAAGGATTCTTAAAGAGTTACCTTTACATTTTGATAAATATTACAAATAATTCAATGCAAAATTCTAATATCTACCACATACATAAAATATATTGCAGAAAATGAGGTATATTATTATAAAAGCTTGAATATTTTGAAGACCAAATCAAAATTTCTCACTGGTAGAATATGGATACAATGTAGAGCACAAGAAATATTTAACTAAATTTAGACTGATTAATTTTAGGGCAACCGTCCAATGGAGTATAGTCAAAGGAAGATTTATAAGACTATTGTTAACCTTTATATTTATAACAGACCAATAGACAGAATGAGCTGCCTGTTTGAGCTGAAGTTACTGATGGGAATTACCTTCCAGGAAGAGTCAGTAGTTTCTTAGCCTGTGCTCTGGCCAAAGCCTGGAACAATGATCACTACAGACATCTAATAACAAAAGAAAAGAGTGCTGTCTCTCTCCACACTCCGTAGAGGGTACTGACTCATGGGCCCATAAGGTTTAATCTCAGAGATCCCTGAAGAAAAGGAAAAGTAACTTGGAAAATCAGTGACCCACACACACACTTATCAAAAATTTATGTTTCTCCTACTGCTGATTTCCAGTTTTATTCCATTATGATCTGAAAGCAAACAAGGAATTATTTCAACTCTTTTTGTACTTATTTAAACATGCCTATGGCTTGTGATACAGTCTATATTGGGAAATGTTTCATGTGCTACTGGGATAAAAAAGTGTATTCTCTGCTGATGTTGGGTGGACCGATCCGTAGATATCCATTAAGTCTAATTTTTCCATAGTGTGGCTTAACTGTAATAGTTCTTGGTTGGTTTTCTGTCTAGTTGACCTGTCTCTGTGTGAGTGGAGAATTGAAGTCTGCTGCTATAATTGCACTGGGGCCTATGTGGCTTTTCAAGTCCAGTAATTTTTGTTTTATAAAATTGGGTGCTCTGAGGTTGGGAGCATAAATATTGATAATTATGATTTCTTCCTGTTGAATTTTTCCCTTAACCAGTGATTGGTGTAATAATAAGAGTTAGGGGGGATGGGGAAGAGAGCCGCAAGGGGGGAGGGGAAGGGATTGTAAAGTCAATGCGATATATGTGCGCACAAAATACTCAAGCTCAATGTAACCACTGTGTTTTGCACATGTTTATTAATAAAAATTAGGAAAATCTTTTTTTGTAATGGTACATTGTCAACTGGGAGGATTTTTTAGACCTAGCATCACTTCAAAGAGCAGTGACAGGTGTGACTGTGAGCCCCGTGCTGGCCCAAGGGACTCCTGTCCAGAACCTGGACTCACCTAGGATTGGGGCAGCATAGGGTCAAAAGCACAAGTTCTGAAAGACAGGGCAAAATTCTCTAAGAACAAAGCATACAGTTCGACTCAGGTTTTAACTGAAAGAAGCTGAGCAAAGATGCAGCCATCAGGTGTGTGACCAAACATTCACGGTATAAGGCAAACGCTCAAAATCACAGGCGGGAGGACTCTGGACACAAAAAAACAGAGGCATGACGTCTGTGCGGCAAGAAAAGGGGGATCAGTAGGCGTCTTGTTGGGGTTTGGGTCGAGAGTGTCCCCCAGGCGCCTCGTGCACCTACGGATACTGCGTATTGTTGGGAGGTGGGCCTGGTGGGAGGGGCAGGTGCTTGGGGCTCGATGTGGAGAGGTGTGTGCTGGTTCTGCCCTTCTTCTATGAATGGCCTTCTTCTGCCCTGCCATCCTCTGCGGAGCTCTTTCTCCAGCTCCAGCGCCACTGTGTGGTTCCACCATTTCCAGCCACCCACCTGCGAATAAGCTGTGATCTTCTGAAGAACCAGCACACGTCTCTCCACATATCAAAGATGGAGTTTGAGGAATCAATGCCCACCCATGCTTTCCTTCATTTTTCAGATATCCGTCCCTTTCCTAGGAGCCCACTGTCCCCTCTCTACCCTGTCATCTGTCTTGGGACCTTTTATTGCTGTTATTTTTGTGGAATTCATAACTGAGCCATCTACAGTCAGTCTTTTGTTTTTGATCCATTTCGCTGAGCGTTATGGACTCACAGGGGCCCCATTTTTGTCCAGATGTTTCGTACTTTCTTTCTTCGTGGCTGTGTAGTATTCCATGTGTACAGGTATCACATCTTCTTTAACCATCCCTGTGTGGATGGGCAGTTAGGTTGTTTCCAGAATTTGGCTATTATGAATTGCGCAGCTATAAACATTAAATACACACGTCTTTTAGGTGGTTTGAATATTTATTTATTTTGCCTAGTAGAGCAGTACCTGGATCACATGGGATTTCCATTCTCAGCCTTCTCGGGAACCTCCAGACTGATTTCTCTAATAGCTGTACCAGATTGCATTCCCACCAGCAGTGGAGTACAGTTTCTTCTTTTCTGTATCTTCACCAACAGTTGTTTTTTTTTTTTTTTTTTTTTTTTTTTTTTTTTTGAGTTCTTGATGTAGGCCATTCTCACTGAGGTGAGATGTAACCTCAACATTATATTTTATTTGCATTTCTCTGATGACAAGTGACAAAGAACACACTTTCATGTGTTCATTGGCCATTTGTACACCTCAGAAGCTTTTTTTCCATTTTAGCTGCCCACATCTTGATGGGTTCGTTTATCATAGCAGGTTTTATTTTTATGAGTTCTTTGTATATTCTAGATATTAAACCTTTGAATTATTACTTGAGAAGATCTCCCATTCTATTTGTTGTCTCATCACCTTGCTGATTGCTTCTTTTGCTGAACAGATCACTGACTGCTCAAGAAATCTCAACAAGAATCAACAAATGAGACTACATTAAACTCAAAAGCTTTTGCACAGCAAAAGACACAATCCACATTTTGGTCTCCTTTCTGGTCTTCTGAGCTCCAACCAGAACTTCTCTAATCTACCAACTAATACTCTGAACTCTCAGTTTGTGAGCTTAATTCCAACTTCAGAATCCAGGGCAAGTTCCACAGAGAAAGCTCTATTTTCCTTCTCAAGAGAATTCTGCTCATTGTTCGAGCTTTCTATTTCCAAAGGGAAAAATTGAACTGAGCATCCTTCTTGACGTGGGTGTTTTACTGCCTTCTCTGTTGATTATTTTTGCTTTAGGTGCTGTGAGTAGGCAGCTTGTTGACTAATTCATAGGTGTAAGCCTTCCCATCCACCATTCGCAGTTATCAGATCCTACAACCATTCCTCACAGCTCCCTTTCTGCCTGGGACTACGCTGCACCAGCGTGCAGAGCACACAGTAACTGGAACGTCTCAGTATTTTCTTCCAGTGACGTAACTGAAGAAGTTACCTGGTTGGCTTCTTGCATAAACAATCATGATTAATTTTCCAACAGCTCCTACTTAGGTGTTGTGATTCCTCAAAATTCACAATGAAGAATTACATCAAAAATTTTGGGTCAATAATATTTAAGAGATAATGGCAGAATTCATAAGAGGGAAACTTAATAATTGCATTCACAGTTAATTATCTACTTAAGCTTTTGAAATAATGGCCTTCACAGAAGAGGGAAGTCCAGCCAGTCTTTAAATTGCCAGTACCCCCAGTTACAACTGGTGCTTTTCCTTTCCTTTTTTGTTTTTGTTTGTTTGTTTGTCTGGTTTTTGTTGTTGTTGTTGTGGTGGTGGTGGTGGTGGTTGTTAATAGCTAAGATTAAACTCAGGACCTTATGCATGGTAGGCAGGCACTCTACGATCAAGCTAAGTTCCCAGACACCTCACCTTTTTTTTTCTTCATCTTTGAAACAAGATGTCACTAAATGACTAAATTGCTCAGGCTTGTATTCAAATTTGCAACACTTGTTGAGGTTACAGACTTATGCCACCATGCCCAGCTCTTGTTCACTTTTTTTTCTTTTTTTCTGTCATAGGAATCTAATCCAAGGCCTTCACACTGAGCTACATCGCAAACTTTTTTATTGTGAATTGGCATCTCACTATTGCTAAATTGGCAAGGCTGGGCTCCAACCTGACATCCTATCACCTCGGGTTCCCAAAGTGCTGGGCTTATAGGCATGGGCGACCATAATCAGTTTTTTCTTCACATTTTTAAGGGTATATCTAGTTGGGTTTCTGTCAATAGCATGACAGTAACTGATAGGCAAAAAGCAATGAGCATGCTGGGATTATCTCTTCTTTCTTCAGCAAAAACTTTTCGTACTTTTAAATTATTCATCCAAATCAAAGCACATTTTACTAAGAATATTCTACACCTTTTAAAGTCAATCTTCGCAGAAATTAATTTTGTGATTATATACTTTTTTCTTGATTTTTTACCTATCCAAACGAAAGTAGTGCATCTGTGAAATATGTTATATCAGACAATCTATAGCACTTAAATCAGGTAAGATTCTTCTCTGACATATTATTAATTGGTATATAAATTATTTTTTCTGGTTTACAGAATAAAATATGAAGCTGGTGAGAAGTAAATTCATCTGACTAGTAAATTTATGTGGCTTGATAAAATATTCATTCCTCATCTTTGAATTAAAGAATTTCAACTATAGCACCAAGCTGAGTATTTACCTGAGAAATCGGGCAAGTGGTTAATTCTGTAGATACCTCTCTTCTCACTGAACACTTCAGAACCTACTGAAAAGACAACCCAGCTGACTAGCCTTAGCTTTGTTCCCCTCTGCACACTCCTCTATCTTTCTTTCTTCTTTCTTTACGTTCATTCGTTCCTTCCTTCCTGCTTTTCTTTTCTATCACTGTATTAACTTTGTCTTTTTATTTGGAATGCCTACTTTATCATTGATCTCCATGTTAATAAAAGCTTAATTCAGCTTAAAGTCTGAATTCTCTCTCTTTCCTTTTCTTGAGACAGGGTTTCATTCCACAGTCCAGTTTGGTCCTGAGCTCACTATGTAGTCCAGACTGGCCTAGAACTCCCAATGGTCCTCCTGCCTCTGGCTTCCCAGGATTGGGATTGCAGGCATGTGCCACCACATCCAATTTTTGTAGTGCTGGGGAACTGAACTCGGGGTCTTGCATTTGCCAGGCAGCTACTTTAACCGCTGTGCTATTCCTCCAACATCTCTTATCCCTTTTGTTAGAAGCAAACATACATATAGAAAACTATTCAGTCTGGAATTAAAGGTGTTTATTCTACAAATCCAACTTAGCGTTATCATGAAAAAGCACAATAATGGCAGATCTCTATTTGAGCTCCACCACTGGTATCTACTTCTCCCAGTGACCAATCTATAAATCTTAATAATTTTATCAATGTCCACCCCCAATTAGCATGATTAGTGAACTATTGCATAGATATCAAAAGAGAAACTTCTGATAATTAAAATATAACTATTAGGTAAAAATTATTGAAATATACCAACAGTGCAACTTAAACCCAAATATATCATTGCACTAAAGTGCCAAGCACAGCAAAGATCTAGGGAAGGTGACTCGATGTAGGAGGGCATTTTTAGGGAGATAATTGTAATACTTGAAAAACTGACAGGCTGTGATTCATCACAACTTATATTCAGTGTGAATATGTTGCATTTTCATATCACGTTAAGTGCCAATAGTTTTTCAAATCACTCTGACGGGGAATCTGAAAACAAAGACAACAGTCAATGTGTTTTAAATGATTTGCTGGAGCAAATACCAGAGGTAACACCGGGTCAAGTTGATACAAAACCGCTCTAGGGAATTCTTGGAATTTAATTTTAACTGTTTGAACTAATGAGCACACAGGATGCTCATTCTTTTACTCCCACGTCCAGATCTTCTGCAGAGAACTGAGGGAAGTAAGCGAGTACTTGTCATGAAACCCAGAAGAGGTGGGAGTGCTCTCCAGGCAGTAATTCACGTACACTTTAACCAGCGATCATCAGGAGTATAGGCTGACCTTAAATGCCCAGGAAAGCCCCCAAAGCACCAAAATTGAGGCAGCCTTTTATTTCACAGGTTATGTTTTTATAAAATTATTACATAATTAAAAGACAGAGTAAATGTTCCTGAGGCTTGAAGTTGTTTCCATTAGCTAGTAATCTGACAGCAGAGGCCTGGAATAACCGCATTAGGATGGAAATCTGAGAGGAAGGCAAGCTTATGGAATTATGTTCAAGCTCAAAATCACATTGTTTCTTAAATGTAATTTTGTTTACTTGTAAGGGAAGCAAAGCTGGCGGACACGCACTGGGGGAAGCAGAGCCAGTTAACAGCTCTTATCCCCCAGTAATCTTTTTTCCTGCCACTGATATCTGGTCTTAATGATTTTCGAAGGAAGCCAGGTCTGCTGGCGTAGGCATGCAACCAACACTCTAGAAAGCCGAGCAAGGTAGAGTTTAAGTTCAGCCCAAGCTTGAGTAACTCAGCTACTTAATGGAAGCTCTGTCTCAAAAATTGATCATAAGAAAATAAAATGGCTAGAGAGGCAGCTCAGTGCGAAGGCCCTGAGTTCAATCCCCCAGTACTGGGGCATGGGGGGTGGATCAGAAAAAAGGAAAAGTTAAAAAGAAAATGATAATTATCAACCAAAAAGGTCAATTTTGATTTTAGGTTCATTTTGGCTTTCAATATAATAGAGATGGTCAAATATAGAAATGCGTGTTTCTTTGTATCTGAATAATTTCCCCAATGATGGCAATTAGTGTTCATCAATCAGACATTGTATAGACCGTTCACTATGGACTGACTAGGTATCATGGTTGGGTCTGTGGCAAAGTGACCCAGAGTGCATCCCGATCGACAGTGCATACCAGCAGCAGAAAGGCAGTAAAACAGGTGGGGAACCTCAGGAGAAGGGTTCCTGCAGAGATAAAGCCAGACGGGCATGTCAGAGTCTGCAAGAGGACACATCATGGGAAAGCGGAATCACGGCAATATCTCTAGCGGATAGTCCCAAGAGCCAGTCTGCTTCGCTCTTGCAAGTTTTCTGTCCTTCACAGCTTCCCGTCTTGTCCTCTTTCGACATTACCCACCCTACTCTCTTCTGAACCATTCCTCACAATTACTTGCAGCACTGAGGACATGCCTGTGGCTCTGAGGAGTGAGTATGTGTCACATGAATGCAAATTCCTGGGGGTTGGGGAAAGTTGCCCATTGGGGTCATGGCTAAATGCTCCATTGCATAGAACTGTACTAGGCACATAAATATGTGTGTGATAAATATTTGTTTAAAAAGGGATATTAGAAGCGCAAGAAAAAGTCAGACTTATGTTCCCTCTCTATATATTTTTCATAACATGTCATTCCTATGAAGTTTATTTTCCCAAATTATAACATACTTCCTAATCTCCATAAAATTTAATTCTACCTATATGAATGATTGAAAAAATCCACAATATATAGAACATCTGAATGTCAAACTGTGTATCCTAGCATGATCCAGAAGAAATCAATACTGATATATATTCACTATTATGAAAAATTATTTCATCTTTGAATTATTTTTCTTTAGTTTCTTTTTATAGGGTAGAATCTACTTTTTGGAGAATAAAGTTATATTTCTTTGGGTCAATTTTCAAGATTTTCCTTTCAGATTTTTTTAACCTCTTTCGTTTATAGTTCATAAGCATATGTAAATTAGAGTTTTGATATAAATGGCATGTATTTAAATATATGACATATGACATTAGAAATTACTTCTCCTGAGGCTTTCCACGGCCCTTTTAAATGCATCCACAGTAACCTTTCGATGAAATTTTTTCAAGGCTTTCTATTTTTGAAGAGGAAGGAATTAAATTCCTTAGGGTTAATGTATTTGGGGTTGGTATTTTGAACAAGAGATATTCATGAACACATGACACTAGGATTACAAAAATCTACTGCAAAAGTCAAAATCATTAGTGTCAACAATAAGTAATTTAATTATGCAGGAATTCATTTCTATTTTTAGTGCTTAATAATTAAAAAGGGTGCATATGTGGCCAATCTTTGCTTTATGTATTTGGCAGATGCTGGTCTTTGTGCTTACACTGGTTCTGCTTTTAATCCATTCTGACTTTTGCAGTGCTGACCTTTACTTTAATATAATCTAAATACTTATACCAGATACCTTTGGATTTGATCTGTGTTAACATCATTTCCATTTGTAAATCTTCAGGCAAGCTTTAGAGTGCAGGAAGAGGAGAATTTTTATTTTTCTTGAGAGTAATGAAATTCTGAATTTGCTAAAGAAAAGGGAGATCGTGGAGGACAGGAACTCGGATGCTATTCACTCAAAAGTCAGCAAAATCTGTGAGACAGGAGCAGGGGACAGGGAGGGGAGGGAGCCTGGGCTTGGGTTAAGGTTTATGGTACCTAGTTAACCGCCTCTCAGACCTTAACTTCCTCTACGAAGCAGGGGAATGTACAGATTGATTTCTAGATTTTTTTCACCAGGAGTGTTATTCTGATGCTATGAAATTATTCAGACTTTCTAAAATGTGGGAAGTTATCATATCAAAAATGATAAGTTCTATCAGGTTTCCTGGTTTATTATAAAAATCTTAATTATTGATTAAAAGTTTATTTTAATCTTTGAAATACTCTAACATAAATGAAGATAAAAATGTATTTAAGTAGTCATGATCTGTATTTCTAAATGGAAATTTAACCTTTGCTTCATAGTCATCACTTAATACTATTAAAATACTAGTCATCTGTCTTCTTTGTGGTAGGAATAAGGAAATAGTATTAGAAATGTAAATGCTAAATATATATATATATATACTTCAATAAACCATCTAGCTTGTTTTCTTTTATAAGACAATCGCTTTTAACAAGCCAGTATTGTCTCTAAGTTCTCTCCCAATGACCACTTGAAATCACAAATGCAATATTTTCTGTTTGTGACAGAAAATATTCTTAGTGAAATAGACAAAGAAAAATGATTACACCAGGACAGCCAAAGATATTCAAAAATAATAAAATGGAGAATAAATATTTAGCTTCACAAACGTGTATTTATCTTTGTTGAGAAACAAAATGTTCACATATAAAAGTACCTTGAAAAAAACAAACTTCACTAATACATTTCCGATGATGATAAGCCTGCTTCAGCAATACATACCTTAAAGTGGAAGAATTAAATAGTGAGAACACATCATTTATTCATAGATTTTGATAGGAATTACAAACATGAGAAAAGGAGAAATCATTTTCTTTTTCACACACTTTCAACTTCCTATTTCCGAGGTCACACTGTGGAATCACGTCTGTGTAAGGTGAAAACAGCTGTCATCCCCTGCTTAATGTCAATGTTAAAATAGTTTTCATTATTTTCTCAAATATGCAAACAAAAAATTCTTAAATTTTATTGAAATATTCCATTCTCTGGTGATGGAATAGATATTTTATAGCAAAATTTCATAGCACACATTGGAGTCGTTCTTTCTTGTGCCTTGTTAGTCCTGTTAATTTTAATTTCAGATGCTAAAAATGATGACTTCTACATATTTAGCTGCTTCAACTGAATTTCTAGAATATTTCTTATAATTCAAGGCTTTCAAAATCCCTCTCCAGTGCTAAACCAACTTAGATGTCAGATTTATTCCTTTTCAAATCTTATTCCCTCTCATTAAATTACTTTTTATGGGAATCAAATCTCCTTTGAGGCAATTCTTGATTAATCATAAGACAAGATTAAAATAATCTATATATACATAATATATATATATATATATATATAATCATGTTTTAAAAGTTGTTTTTCCTAATAATTTTATTGTTTTCTCATTCTTTCCCTTAGTTGTATATGATGCAGTTACTTTTCCCCAAAACCATTTCCCTATATAAAATCCATATTTTAAGTGAAACAGAATTTGACATTTCTCCAAATGTGGCCTACTATGTCTTACTCCAGCATACAAGTTTCCAAAGGAGAAAAGCGGAAGCAATATGCCCTGTGCTACCACTACTAATATCCTCATTACATTTTACCCTATTTTTAAGCACACAAGTGCTCATCGTTGCTTCGTGGCGTCAGTATTGATCCAGTGTCCCTGCTGTGTCAGCCCCAAGCCTAACACCAGGAACGCAGAATGCATTAAAACAGCCTGAACCCCTGCTCTCGTGAGAGTCCCCTCTACCAGGGGACAGAAACACAATTCCAAGAGAGATGCACATAACAAGAAAACGTAAAATGCAGCTCAGCACTGTGGAGGAGAGGCGCCATAAGCTATTACAGCAGATAATGGGACCAGCCCGGGGCACAGCAAGATGCTACAATTTTCTCTCCTTACTTCCACTAACCGAATAAAGTCTGAAAATAAAGACTTGCAATTTCTTACAAAAATAGCATTTTATGGGTATGTTTTTCATCAGGCACTTAAGGATAGATGAACTTACTGTGGTTTTTTTCTTCTGGAATTTCTTTGGACTTTGTCTCGGTTCCTTCTCTATTTTAATTCATGAAACATTCCAACAAAATAAGATCCTTTTTTGAATTCACTGCTTTTCAATATTGACTACACAATGGAATCATCTAGAAGCCTGTACCAAGGGCAAGTCCCACCTCCAGAAATTCTAATTTAATTGAGTCAGCCTAGGAATCAAAATTTTAACAATCTAAAGTACAATCAAGTTAAGAAGCCCTACTCTATGCTGTATTTTCTAGAAACACAGAATTTGATGAAGGAACTATATATCTATATATATTCACTAGTTTGCCTCAGATATGGCAGCCTATAAAAGATATAAGTGTTATTTGTGGGTGAGCTTTTATTTTACCCATGCTATTTCCCCTAATTTTTCCATAACTCAGTAGTATGTATTGATTTTAATATACCTCCATAGGATAATCAGATGAAAGTAGGAACAATCAATTCCAATTTAATTCTTTTAGAATATATGTTGAGAGAAATGGCCATCTGGCATTATTTCTCATAATGAAAAGGAGATATTATGAACAGAGAATGGTTAACCAAACAATGCAATGGAATATCATTAAACTAATAACACCATCCTCTATATTTTGAGTGAAGTGTTATTAGAAAATACTGTTTGAAAAAGATCAGGCTTCAGAACAGTTTGAGAGAAGTGATTGCTCTGTTGAACTATATGGCTATATAAATGTGTGTGCACAAACACTTGTATGTTTGTTTATGTACATACTGACTGGAATTATTGTGTACATGTCTGCAGGATGTAACAGAGGAAGACAAGATTAGAGCTGTATTTTTATTCATACACATAACATATTGCCTGTTTAAAAAACGATCATGCATTCTTTTAATAGACAGATTTAGAATTCTGATTTCACAATTTCTCCAGAGTACTAATTTTCCCATTCATAAAGACTAAGAAGAATGCCCAGGAATTCAACAATGAAATGAGTAGAATTTTATAACAGAAGGCAATTTTAGAAACAAAATTATGTAGCAGCTTATAAATGTATTTTGTTCACCTGGCAACTTAGTGTCATTTTTCAAATGTTATAAATTGCTCTCTAATTTTGTTCCTATTTGTGAGATTTTTATGATAGTGACGCCAATATATTCCTTTAGAGAAATTCTCAACATAAAATCTATTTATTAGTGCCTAGTTAGAATATTAGAGAGTGAGAATTTCTCTAGTAATTAATATATATCTTCTTAGTACCATTAAATAATGTATTTCTCTACTAGATAATTAAAGAAAATCCTGACAGATATTCACACACACACCGACTAGTTTATAGGCATAAACTGAATACTGCATGCCCTTAAGAATTTCAATAGATTTTGTCTAATCAGCCAATTTATAACATCTGCCTTTATTCAGCCCAAACTAGCCTTTCAGTTCTAATCCACTGTGACTCCTTATTCATCACAGGATACACAAATACATATCCAACATTACATGAGTTTAGTACATCATGCAGTTAGCTATAATAATTTTACAAACCACTGCACAAAATTGTAGAGTAACAGGCTAGGAAATGGTGAATCAGTCAAGTCTAAATACTCCCACTGTCTTTCTCCTTCAGTGTGATTCTGCTAGGCTCATATATGCATGTACACTGTCGCACTCTACCAGAGTAAAACAAAAGGCTACTGACGTTAAGGGCAGGGTAGGGTACACATATTTAGGAGTAGCTCTTTTCTACTACCCTATTATAAAGTAAAAACATGTGGAGACAATTAATTAATGATTATTTTCTAATTTTCAAATCTCATCTGCCTTTTTTCTATGCATCAGCTCAGATAAATTCATCCTAGGATGGCAGATCTTGAAACAGTAATATGGCAAATTATACCCTGCTGTGGATCTAAGCAGTCTTAGGATATTTCTTGACTTGTTACTTATTGAGTGTATGAGCTCCACTGAGTTTTGTAATATTCTGAATGAATTTAATAATATATCTACTCATCCCCCATATCACGCACCCAGCATAACACTTATGATATGTGGGTTTCTACTATCTCCAGCTTTTGTAAAGTCATGTGAAAAATATCTATATAGTTAGCATTCACATCATGGCTAATCTAAATGTTATTCAGGCTGATGTTAATTTGAGCAGAAGAGTTTGGACTATTGCATGTTAAATTCTACAAAAAATTCACTTAGTTAACCTAGTGAGAGATACTCACCACATTCTTGACGTGATAATCATATTTGGTTTCTGAGTCTCCTGATTAAACAAGAAATGTCTTAGATCTGTTTGAACAATACTGAACAGGTGATGATGTGAACATAAAACAGTGTAGTAGGGCTGGAGATGTAGCTCAGAGATTACAGCGCTTGCCTAGGAAGTGTGAGGCCCCGTGTTCAATCCCCCAGCATCACATACTAGCTGGGCATGGTGGCACACACCTGTAATCCCAGTACTGGCTGAGACAAGAGGATTTCCATGAGTTCTAGGCCAGCCTAGACTACATAGTGA
This sequence comes from Ctenodactylus gundi, assembly GCA_004027205.1. NCBI lineage: Eukaryota > Metazoa > Chordata > Mammalia > Rodentia > Ctenodactylidae > Ctenodactylus > Ctenodactylus gundi. The sequence goes on from PVKB01000050.1 coordinate 802,288, forward strand.
GTGCAAGACCAGCCTGAGCTACCAAATGAGATCCTGTTTCAAAAAAAAAACAAAATAACAGGATATTAACTTTATGTCGGCGACTTTATAATTGTGTTTTTAATGTGTGCTATATCCTTTCATATTTTTAATAATAGACCTTTAAGTTTTTATCTATATCATTAAAGTAAAACAAAATGGAGGATGGTTGTATATGTAAATACAGAAAAGTTCTCTGGAGGAGAAACATATTTTAATTTTAAGCATCTGAAGTTCATGTCTTAATCCAGTGAATTGATTAGACACAGCCAATTCTTCCCCCATTGATATGTGTGTGTGTGTGTGTGTGTGTGTGTGTGTGTATTAGAATCTACTGTTAATCACTACGCACTTTTCCTTAATTGATTAAACATATAATAGAGTCTATAGTTGCTCTAAGAAAGCACAAGAAAGATCAGCATTAAAATCATGGAACTGATTTTTATAAAATAACATCTTAGGCAAGACAACAAAAGGGCCAACAAAAATCATGAACACTCAGATTTTATTGCTAATATTTTTACAAAATCCAAATTTTATTTTGGTCCTACCTATATTCCTCACTATTTCTTCAGATTACACTACGGAATAAACTAGGCATGGGCTTAAATTGCTGAACCACTTTGCATCTTCGCATCCCTCACAAATTCTGTTCTTTGACCTTGTAATTTATAACACCCATCAACACTGTTGTTAAATATTTCTTCTAAACAGTCAATTTTGACACACTTCAATGGACAAATATTCCAGTTTAATAGAACATCAATTATCTGTAAAAGCTTTTTTTTCTCAGTTCCATTTCCACTTAGTTACCTGTTCTGTAGGCCTTTAACAACTATTTGTCCCATTGGAATTCCTCCCACAATTCCTGCTTCAAACAAAAGCGAAGGAAAATAGCATTTAATTTTTCATAGGCCTGACCCTCGCTTGATTTCCTTTTTCATAAACACTATGGAGTCTCATTATCCACATTTTATAAATGGAGCCCTGACATAGACATTATTACATTGAACTCACAACATTGCTCTTGGAGGAAGGGCAGAAACATATAAGTAAGTTTGGCACAGGTACGGTTAATTGTCAAAATTGACCAATCCAATTGTTGAAAGTTGTGCTCATTTCAAAATAAATGACCGAGAAAACTCAAAAAAAAATGAAGTTATGTTCTCAAACTATTCCCAATTAACTCATTAGCATTATAAGAGAAATCCTACATATTTCAGTTTTCAATAAACAACGATTCATACATGTGCTTCAGAGCACTTACCAACTACTTACTAGATACTAGGCAACTCATGCCCAAAGAATTTTCGGTCCCTGCCTTTGAAGCACTCAGACACTTTTACAGAGTGTTCGTAATAAACAAGAAATGTAAGATTTTAATGTACATATAGTGTGTTTTCATTAAAACAGTACTGACAAATATTTCTAGCAATATGTATGTATATATATAGATAGATAGATAGATAGATAGATAGATAGATAGATAGATAGATAGATAGATATATTTGAGGCAGGGTCTCTCTCTGTAGTACAAGCTGGTCCAGAGCTCACTCGGCTGGCCTTGGACACAAAGCCATCCTCTTGTGCCAGGCTCTAGAGTGCTGGGATTACAGGTATGTGCCACCACACCTGGTTTACATGGTGCTGGGGAATTGAAACTATGGCCTTGTGCTTGCTGGGCAATCACTGAGCTACCTTCCACGTCCCCCCTAGCAATATTTTCATATGTAAAGCAAAAGAAGGAAACGCAGAGGACACACCTTTGTTGATTTGTGATAAATATCATCTCACAACTTTAAGTCCCTAAATTTATTTAAAGGATCTAACTTAGGAAATTCCTACAGATGACATTACTGAAATGGTTCCAGGGTCAGCAAATCCTGCTTCCCCTAGAGGCTAAGAGAAAATTTTGGCTTTCTTTATGATGAATGCTCCTGCAGCCCAAGTCTACCCAATGTTTTGTAGAGAGTTAGGAACATTCTAAGTGTTCATAGTCCCCAGCACCTCATAAGCTTTAACCAGTTCTCAACTAAAGATTCTATCTGGAGCTTACGTGATACAATTTATCCAGAAGTAAAATAAATTTTCAAGCATGAAACATGCAAGTATTTAGCAGGACAAAGCTATATTTCAACAAATAGGTTACCAAAACATGAGAGTAAAAAACAAAACAAAACAAAAATAAATAAAAAGGCAAGGAATGTTAGCTTAAGAGGGTCCTTTAGGGAAAATACACACTAATTCTCCCTATCAAAACTGAAAGGTAGAATCAGTCCCACTCACCTACAGAAAAAAAGTTTCAAACGTAGTAAGCACTGCATATCAGTGTGTCTGCACGGGAAGATTCAAATCACCTCAGGCCAAGCAAGACACCAGGAAGAAGAAACCAGAGAGACAGCCACATGGATGTTCAATTATCAATGACTTCCTGAAAGATGGCTTTGCTCTTGGTGAATGCAAATTACACATGCAAATCATCATCCTTTAAATTGAAATATGACCCAGGAAGAGAAAATCAGAATTTCTCAGAGCACTAGATTTGTTTGTTTAATAAATTGTTGGTACTTGTCTCCTTATCTTAATTTATCAGCAAGGAGAAACATAAATATGAACTATATTTTAATCAGGAGAGACTAAATACAAATAAAAATCATAGCTGACTTCATTGTGCAAACAAGCTTATTTGGTGCTGATTATTTCAGCTATAAAGCTAACTGTTAAGTGAAGAAAACAGCCTAGTTGAGATTGTAAAATCTCAGTACTACTCTTTGATCTCAGAATGCAAATACCTCATTTACATAAACACATATGAAATGAAATATTATAGTTTCAGAAGTAAAATTCTTATGAACTAACATTTCCCTACATAATCACCAACAGTTAAATATATGACTATCTGGGTAGAAATTCTTTCTTTTTGTATTCCATTTGTCATTAGCTTTTTTTTGTTTGTTTTTTGGTCACTGTGTTAAATAAAATTTAAATTTTGGAATTTTAGTTAAAATTTAAAGATTGGAGATAAATTTTCAATTACTCTTCATTCCACCTCTCTTAATGTGACATCTTACATTATACTAAGAAATTAATTGTGAATATATGGTTATTAACTAAACTATAGAGTATTTAGATTCCACCAGTGTTTCTACTAATGTACTTTCACTATTGTGAGTTCCAATTGGGGTCCCTACATACATTTGATGCCACTGATTTTTAAACCAAGTATTTTGATGTAAAGCAATCCTTTCTTAAAGACTCATGTTTCAGTAAAATAAACAGCTATTCAAATACAATTTACTGATATCTCCAGGGTTTGTTGGAATGAGTCGTACTCTTCGAATTTTGTAATAACTGGCCCAGACAGCTACAAATTTGAGTACTTTCTCATGTTTGTGTATTTTGACTGCTTATTCCACTGGTGGCAAAAGATTGTTGTCATGTTTGTCAAAGTTAAGCTGCTGTCATCGCTGTTTTGCTGCCATCCATGAATTGTGACTTCTGGTTACAAAATCCAGCCTTGTGTTCCGTATTCCCAAATCCTGTCTTAACCTCTTCAGATGTGTCAATACTACTAAACACTCAGTGCATTACTATAATTTCTTTTTCTCTTGGTTAAGTCACAACATGGTCTCCTGGACATGCTTTATGATTGGTTCCCATTAACCTTATCCTCTCGTCTCCGGCTATTCCTTCTCATTCTCCCTCACTTCTTTCTTACACTCGCCTCTTCCTCAGTTTCATGACTTCCACCATCAGTGGCTCACAGATGACCCTCCCCACAGTAGTTTTAAAATTTCAAAGGACTGAGGATGTATCTCAGTGGCAGAGCCTTCGCCTGGCACACTCAAGGCCCTGAGTTCAATCCCCAGTAGCAAAACTGAAAGAAAAAAATCCTAAAATTTCAACATGCCTCTTGATTAACATTAATCTGGATATGAGCTGGGCATCTACAACTTAGTGTATCAAAAGGGAATTGATAATTGTCCAACCGATATTTGGCTCTATTCTTCCTGTATCCTCTGTTTGTATTTATGATGTCATCTTTCTCCAGGTGGGGCAAGGCCAAACCTTATCATTTCATAATATTACTATTTTCTTCCCTCAATACCACACCCAATCAGTGGTCAACATTTATTGATTAAATCTCTATTAGATTTCATTAATTTGTCCCTTCTCAATGCCACTGTTACTATTAGCACTGACCATAGTGGATATTTATAAGTTGTAAAACTAACACAAATTACACTCTGCATGTGCTATTTTCGTACCACTTTAACTTGCATCGTTTCCACAGACTCTTCTCCACCTACTGAACATTAGCACGCATATAATTTCTTTTTCTTAAAGCCCACGTCTGATCGTGCCATTCTTTTTCTGAAAAACTTCTGTTGTGCCCTCTCTTCTTGCTCCAATAAGGACTGCTTCAGGATGAAAGGCCTTTGCTTGGCATTGGAATCTTCTTCCCTGCCTTCACATGTTTTTACCAGTTCTCCCCTTTTCATCTCCTCTGCAAGTCAGAAGCCAAAATAAACTGCTTGCTGTTTCCCTGTAATTCCTTACTCTAGGCTTTGCTAATACTCTTCATTCTTTCCCATGCCTCTGCTCATGTTCTTTGCATTTTTCAAAGCTCACCTCTACTATGGTTTGGCTCTGCAATGGCCCCCAAAAGCCTCATGGATTCGGATCTTGTGGAATAGCCACAAAACCATGTGCTGCTGGGAGGTGGGGCCTGGTCGGAAGGGATGGACACAGGGGAGGACTTGGACAGGTACATGCTAGCTTGGCCCTGATCCCTTCACTTGGCTTCCTGTCTGCCATGCCGCGAAGGGCTTTTCTTCCACAAGACCTGTACCACGAGCTTCTATCACGGCTGGCTAACCTTGAATGGACTGTGTGAGACCTTCTGAAACTGTGAGCTAAAATAAATCTTTCCTACTTTAAGTTGTGGATGTTGAGAATTCTGTCCCAGTAATGGATAAAGACAGCTTGAAAGCCACTTCTTCCAAAAGAAAAATAAAGTTTCTTCCAGGTCTCTCTTCTAAGAGCCACTCTTTAGTTGACATCTTTTTATGTTTAGCTCTGCTTCTGTTATTTCACGGGTCACTTTTTTTTTTGTACAAGGATCTCACTCCCATTCAAAATGATTTTAAACTCTACAAGACGATTATCTTCCATATCTTTTGTTCTCCTAAGTTGCTTCGGTAATTAATGTAGATATTAAACTCAACTACAAAAATTCAGAGAGAAGTCAAAGCACATGCATGAACCTATATGCCCACCTACATTTTTTATGTTTACGGGAACAAATCCCCCATTTTTGAAGATTCTTGCTTTCTGTTGTTTTTTTTTTCTACCATGACTCTTGTCACCAGTCTTAGCAATTTCAATGTATTCAATATATGTGTCTCATTCATCTGACCTGTGGGCTTACGTACTCACTGTCTCTTCCTGGTATCTAAGCCACGACCATAAATTAGCTGCACACTGCCACAACCACCTATTAGGCCTTGCTGATTCTCAGCTGTAAATGTTCACTGTCAAAAATCATGTTCTCTCATGCTCACTAACTCTAGAAATCCTGATGCACCCTTCTTCGGCCCAGGAGTACCTACAATCGTTGACTCTGTCTTACACCTTTATTCGCTTAGATTTCACGGCCGTGATTCACTATAATTAGAGTGTGACATATACCTTCAGTTCATTTGCCCTTTTAAAGTGTGTTCTTACTCTCTTGGCAAAATCCCAACTCCAGTAGCATCAGCTCGCCACTTATCCAGGCCTGCGATCAAACAGCTGAACAAGATTCAAGAAACCACACACCCATGCTAAGTGAATCCAGATCAAATTTATGATCTCGAGCCTCAAATAAATCTTCAGTATTTCTAGCAACTTCACTAACACGCTCACTGTAGTGGTTTCAGAGTGTCCCTTTTTTCCTACAACACCATCTTTCTTTCATTGTCCTCAGATCATTATTGTGGTTTTGAGGACAGGAGCCAACAAAGGATCCCTTCCACGTCTTCCCACGACTCGCATATCTTCTACCTTCTCAGTCTGTGTCCCCTTGATGTATCTCTTCTCAGTGAGAATGCCCTAACTTCTGTGTACATATATACAGACCGTTCTTTCTCCTTTCTGTTCCAATTTATCCCCTTTTGCCTATGCAAGTGCTATAATCCTAAAATTATCCCCATCTTTGTACACTATTAAAATATCTCTTTTAAACTTTTAAGAGACTTACTCTGAATCGCTGACTGTACTTCTCTTCAAACAGAAAAACAACCCAAATTCTCTCCAAATAACACCCCATATTCTATTCATTTATATCAAAACTCTTCAAAAGAGTCACCCATCCTTGCAGTTTTCCATTCTCCCTTAAATATACTCCAAGTACATTTTTGCTTCCAAGGAGCACATTTTTGACGAGTGCACTAGTGACTCTCACATCGTACAATCCAATGAGCAACTCTTGGGCTTTATAATTATTTCATTTTTCACAAGTAGTTGGCAGGACTTTTTTATTCTCCTTATCTTAATAATGTTTCTTCCCTTGGCTTCCAGGTCTCCACACTTTCCTGGCTTTGTCAGATCTCACTCCCCATGTCTTCTCTGTCTTCTCTACTGGCTTTTCTTCTCTCTCTCTCTCTCCATTTCAAAGTGAGCATTCCCACAGCTCAGCCTTTGGCTCGTTTCTCCACCATCCTTGGTTGTGGGGATCAAGTCGGGTCCCATCACTTCCTAATGTATCTATAAAGTGCTCATTTCAAATGAATGTCTCCAGCTCTGATATTTCCCTGAACTCTCAACTTGAATGCTCAATCACCCACTCAGCATCTCCACCCATTTATCTTTTCATCACATCAGGATTATTACATCCCACATGAATCTTGGTCCAACTGCACCTCTTCTCCAACTCCTAACCATCACAGGAATGGGCAGGCCGATCACCGAGATGCTCAAACCCTAAGTGGGAATCCTCCTTGACTTTTCTTTTCCTAATATTGAAAATCTTGTTATATAACTAATCAATAATAATGTCAAATGCTCACATATGTTAACTCAAAAATCTTTATGGAGTAATCTTACTATTCCTACCTAATACACAGAAAAGGAAAAATTTGTCATGGTCACAGAGTAGGGAGTAGAGGAATAATGTACATCTTCGCTCAAAGCCTGGAATGCAAATGCTTCCCACTGTGCCATACAACGCGTCCATTCCGCTGGGCTGTCACACCTCAGGTGGGAAGTACTCAGGCTGTCATATCCCTCTAACTGTGGGTATTTGGCAAATAAGTCGTGGATGGATGGATAAGCAAATGTGTCTGTGCATAGCTTCTCTCCCCCTCCTATTTGGCAATAACTAATTAACAACTAATTTCATCATTGCCTGGACAAGTTAGAGTGAAAAGCTTCATCATGACACCATAAGGTCAATAAAGTTCTTGAGATATACTTTTGTAATTTCTCTTTTGAACTCTCAAAATATTTTTAAAACAAAAATATTTCCCATTTTCTCATTATTCCAGAAAGAAATGATCTCCAAATAAGCAAATTAATAATAGAAATCTAGAGCAATAATAATTTTAAAAGGCTAATTTTAAAATCAGCTTAGAATTACTCAAACACAGGGTGAATTCTTAGAAATACAAATACCAATTGGTTGGGGTGAGTCATTAACCACTAGAAGAGGAGCAGGCAGTGAATTTTTAGAAAAAAATAGAGAAAATTTAAATTTTATTATTGCTCAGTAGGACAGTGGGTTCAGCTCTGGAGTCTGTTAGAAAATGCTCTGTAACCTTGGAAACAGCTTATGACACATCTTCAAATACTCTAATCTCTGAAATGACCCTTTTGAATGCTAGTTATTCTGATTGGCTTTCTCTGGAAACACGTCAACTATCATGTTGGAAAGCTATTCTTAGAATCATTTCAGTTTTCCAAGCACTCACCCACAAAACTCTGAAATAATTGCATTGAAAAATAAAGAATTTCTGGTTATCTTCCTAAACGTAACCATTTTCTCACCACTATTTTCTTTCCATGCCCATTTTTATTTTATTAGCCAAACACTTCGGTAGCACGCACTATGTGTTTGACACTGCTTCAAGAGTTTTGTAAATATTAACTCATGTAATCTGCCACACACTCCTGTGAGAAGAAAAAAGCGAGACACAAAGCAGGTAAGTGACTTGCCTAGGCTCTGCTGTCTCTGACTGCCCCAGTAACTACACTCCAGTCTCTCACTGACAGTGAAGAAGGGAGACTGGAGCAAAGAATACTGAATTCCTGAGTGGAAAGAAAAAAAAAACCTCACATGTGTTTGCAAAGAAAGCAATGCACATAATTGGATAAATGTGCCTTGGGTTTGTGGTGTAACCTGGCACATTTTTACTTCATGGAATAGATGCTATCATTCTAAAAAGCAGCCTCCTCAAACTGGATTAAGTCAAAGTAGTGTACGTGCTCATACATGGAACACACGCAGCACATTTGCTGAGATGCTGTAACACTTCAGGTACTCAGAGTGGTGCAGGAAGCAGAATCATCAGCCCAAAGCAATCCTGACCTGATGCCTTCTCTATTCAGAAAAAGGAGGACTGTGTTTGTAACAAGTTTTTCTTTTCCTAGTAATCTGTTTTGTGTGGATTTGAGAAACTACTAATTAGAGGGTATTTCTCTCGAAAGAGTTAACTTGGATACTTACAGAGAAAATAATAAACTGCGGTGCTTGAATAAATCACAAAATTATTGACAAAATTAACCACAATTTCCTACTTGATTTTGGCAATTTCATAGAGAAGTCTGTCTCTCATTAAGCCTTCATACCCAAGTTTGTTAATATAAATATCATTCAATTAGTCTAAATACAATTTTGAAACACCTAAATTTCTCTAAATACAAACATTCAAGAATAATTTAGCACCTTTGTAACTAAAATTTGGTATTTAATCTTTCCTAAGTTTTACGTTAGTTTTGAGAATGAGTTTACCTTAACTTTTTTACTTAAAATTTGAAGCCTCTCCCCGTGATGCTATCCTAAAACTTTCAGCTAGGCTTTGATTTATAATAGCCACATGTGTGCACTGGTATTCAAAGTACCCTCTAACATAAGTGTCTAAATGTTTGCAACTCATCAAAAAATGAAAAACATTATTTGCAATAAAAGCATAACCCATTAGCTATGTGGCAAGCCTTGGAATTTTATTTTCCTCATCACAAAGTAATATAAAAGTCATTTGTAAGTGAGGGGAAGAACTACACACTATACGTTCATCCTGAAGCAGGAAAAGCACAAGCTGACATTAAGGATACCATGAAAAAGCACAGTGTTTCCTCAAATGGGCAGTTAGAACAGAGTTTCTCTGATAGCCTGATTTCCCACCTCACCAGCCAATAACACTTTCCTTTAGGACTTAATACAGTTATGACCAACTCTTGAACGATCAAAGGGTCACTTTCTATCACACTTGAGTTGTAGAAAAAGGAAATATCCCTCTCTCCCTCACTTTCACTGTACAAACTTACTTTTCCGTGGCAGTCCCCAGGAGTCCAGGAGAGCAACATTGTGGATTAAATTCATAGCTCAAAAGAGTGTGCAGAATTTCACAGGCTGGGCCTTGATTTTGAATACCAAAAACAACACGATACAAACCAATACGTCAAAATCCTTCCTATAAATTTTCTTTTCTTTCCTTTTCTTCTTTTACTCTTTACAGAGAGGTCTTGAGTCATATCTAAGCTGCTATAAATAGTCCCTTAGCAACCATGGAAAATGGGATTAGATGCAATTGTTCTCCATCTAATAAAGTGCCATTATGAAAATCTCAATATAGATGAGGATAGACAGGGTAGTGTTGTCAGGGGTGTCGCATACACTCTTCAAGCACATTGAAGGAGATGACAAACTTCTAAAAGATAAACTGATTGTCCAAACACAACACCACAGTGTCCAAAACTCGTGTCGTGTTTATCAAAACATGCTTTGGGGTCTGTCAACTGACGACTCGTTACAGCCTCCTCTCCTAGCCTCTAATCAGTTTGCTTATTTGTCTGTGCACTGGGCACTCAAGGCTGTTTCCGAGGGACATTATATTATCGGATACATTTAAAAATTATTTGTAAGATAAAGTTATATTACTAGTCTTTTGAATGATGTAAAATACTTCATATATGTCAAAGAGGAAAACTAAGTCTTTTAATATAAACCAGACAACAAAGAGTTCTGAAGATCTGGACTGTATTCAGGTTTTACCACATAGTGTATTTAGTAATCACATCTTCAAAGAGTTTTTGGTCAAACAAAGAAAAAGTGAATAGAAGCCCATTTGCGTTAAAAAGTTTAAGCCATATCTAATTGCAACTTTTTAAAGAACAAAGGGTGTGTGTGTGTGTGTGTGTGTGTGCGCACGCGTGAGCATGCACGTGTGCATGCAAGATTTAAGAAGCTGCATGAAGTTCATTTTTCACATTTGTTGTTACATAGGATTTGGGAATAAAGGTATTTGCTTTCTGCTTGCAAAATAATATTGAAACATTATCTCATTTTCTATGACACTGGGTTGATAGTACATAGCAAATAATTTTTGTCTCTCTTAAAATTTTATTTATTTTACTAATAGATTATTTTGCTGGCAATATGATTCATTGCCTGACACATATTATTAATACTTACTCAATAAATATTTGTTCAATTAAATTGAATGTTTAAGCTTGTGTTCATTTCTAAGTTCTAATATTTGTCAATATTTCCCAAGGACCTCTTGAGCACTTTTAAAAAAAATCTTTAAAGAGGTTCCTGGTCATTATAACAAGCCACTGCTTTAAGAGGATTATAGAATCATACCCTAGAACCCCAAGCCTTCACATTGTGCTATATCCTCAGTTGTTCCTTATTTTTTTTTTTTAAAACATGGTCTCTCTAAGTCTGTAGCCTAGTTGGGCTCAAACTTGTAATCCTCTGCCTCAGCCTCCCAAAGTGCTGGGCTTACAGGCCTGCACCACCATGCCTTGTCAACACTGTATTTTAAGTAAACATGTAATATGGAATAAAAAGATTCATTAAAGACATAAAGACTTAAAAATAAACACAATATTCTAACTCAATAAGTTCTATTCTAATATTCTACATAGAAGTGTTTTACATTTGCTTTGTTGGAGACACAATAAAAGCAAGCAATAAAAACCTTGTGAAAAACAAAGCAATAAAAAATAAATAATGAACTTGGGGAGCAGAGATTTGTTTTCAAATATTTCAACAAAAAACACATATATAATAACTGAAAAAATATGCTATTTAAAATGACAGGAAAAAATGTCCTTGCCTCTTTAAACAACTTCACAGATTACAGAAAAAGGAACATTGAACTCCAGTTTCTAGGACTACCTATTCATCTACAGATTTCTTTTATACTTCATTTCCTATTATTCTCTTGACTCGACTGACTACTTCCAAGAAAATTTAATAAAAGACCCTCATATCCATGGGAAAGCAGTAAAAAATTGAGAACAGAGGAGGTCCTTTCTTTGGAACTGAATATTAGAGTTTTGACATTAGTGAGGAGAGGAATGTTTCCCTTTCCGTAACTGCTCTATTGCTATGATGTGCGTAACCCCAGTGATCTTTAAATGAAGAATCCTGTACAATAAAGTTAAATTTAACAGATGTCAAAGGTGAGTAAGATAGCAAGGTCAGGATGAAACGGAAGTCTCACAAAGGTCAGACACATGCATTCGTTTCTAAAGATTAACTCACCTGAACCCTAGTTTGTTACACTTTATACGCACCAATAGATTTTTGGCAGATAAGCGTCCTATAATATTTCACCTATAGATGGATACATGTTTCAAAGTTACAATAAATGAAACTATGAAAACAAGTCTAGCTCATTTCTGTGGTCACAAGTTACAGACAATGAGTGCAAAATCTTTGAAGATGAAAGTTCTTTAGTTCCAGTGTAAAAGCTGTCAAGGGATAGAGTAGAGATCAGGGGAAGCTTTTTTTTTTTCCTTTATTTGCTACTGCAGCTGAATATAGTTCATTTTCATCATGCAAATTTTTACTTAAAAAGATGCAAGGAATGCATGCAATGGAGAAACAAGAGTATCATGTAAGCAGTAGCACGAGCCCATTCACTGCTCCATTCTCTCTTTAAGCCTTTACCCTGAATGGGCATAAGATTCGTTTTTCCCCCAGAGGTTGAATCCCCTGGAGATTCTCCGTGGAGATCGAACCCCGCCCCTCCCCTGAAGATGTCTTCACAGTTAACTATTGATAATCCCTAACCTTTTTATTTTTAATTTTAAGACAAAGTTTTATTAAGTCATTCAATTGACATACACTCACCTTGAATATATGATTCTCTTGCCCTAGCCTTCCAGAGGGCTGCGATTCACACCCACAGAGTACCCAGAGAGAATCTTGTCCCTGCGGGCAGTTCTGTTCATCCTCAGAACACCACTCCAAGTCGAAAGAAATGGTCATAGGCAATGTATCTAATGACACAGAGACATTTTTTTTTTCATTTGTCCAACATGATCTTTGAGAAAAAGATCACCTATACAGTCAGGTGCTCAACAGAACTACACCATTCAATCCTGAAGGGCAAACTTCCCGAGTCAGACATAACGTAGAGGTGCTATTTGTCTCCAGTGTGCCCTCATCTAACTGGGGTTTTGAAGCTAATTTCAATGGTACTAAAAGTTCCCCTTTTGTACTGTCCCAGTGTTTGAACTTTATGCCTAAGTCAGATTTGAGTCCTTTACTGTTTTCAGCTTCGGTGAAGGATTTTCTTCCTTATGTCCTGCATTCCCCTTGAACCCAGTCTCCCTGCCGGACCAGAATGAGTGAAGCACCTCGTTATCTGGACTGCTAGCTGTCCCTAGGATGCTCTCTGCTGTGTTCTTCGCCAAAGGAGAGTAAAAAGTTAATTGGCTTTTGCTTTTAGGTAAATTCTCAGATGACGGGAGGGCATCTTTCACACAACTTCCCCAGAAACACACACACACACACACACACACACACACACACGTGCGCGCATGCAGAAATAGCCCCAACTAGTTTCCTTTGTGTTCAGTGAAGCTACTTTACCAAAGGCACCAAATATACATTCAAGAGTACTCCATAACAACACGAAGGGTGCCACACGTCACCACAAACACATACACAATAGTTTCTCAAAAAGCTGTCCTAGGTTACAAGGGATATAGAACTTATAACAAAGGAATAAATGCTTTAGTAAGATCAAGAAAGTGAGTAGCACAGAATAAGTTCCAATCTTAATATTTGGACAGTATTTGCTCATAGTAGGAGCACTGAATTGCCAGCAAAACGCTCATCTGTATTTTCAGAATCTTAAAATCCTGCTTTACTCATACATAGAAAAATGCATATTATGGAAAGGTATAAATTGCCAATGTAGCTCAGTCATAAAATCATAACATCGCATGAGATGGGTAAGCATAATGTGGCCCAGTATGTATCCATGAGGTGGACACTGCGCACCAACTGGCTTCCGCTGCCTGTGCCAGACCCTGTGGTCAGCCCAGGGATCCCACAGCCAGCATACTGACTAAAATATGTCCAGTCCAAGAAGGCGCAAATACAACATCAACATTATGGGTAGGGCCAAGAAGTCCATTTTAGAGTCTAAATCACATTTAATCAAAGACTGAGTCTGTAATAATTTTTATTGAATTTAAATAGTATAAATTTTATTATTAGCATTGCCCATAATTACAAGCCACTTTCGATAAATTAAAATCTAGTTCTGACATGTACAGAAAAAACAGACCTGCCCGAAAGTTTAATAAGGTCAGCAATAACTTACAGAATCACATAATTTTTGTTTATTTTAGTGCACCTCTGCATTTCTTGATGCAAGCCAAAGCAAAAACATTGTTTTAATTAAACAATTAATTAATTAAAATGAATGAAGCCTTCTTGAAAACTCGGAGACCCTAGGGGTTACATTAGAAAAATGGAATCAGGACTAGAGTTCGGGAATTCTTTAGCTAACTTGTGATATGCATGTCTGTTTGCCTCCCAGATTTCACAAACTCAATCAATTCTCCATGTATGAGAAAAAGCAATGTTGTAGGATGTACAGCATAAGGCAGGCCCTGTAACACAGGCCTGTAATTTCTGTAGTCTGAAAGGCTGAGAGAGGAAGATTGCAATTTGAGCCCAGCCTGGGCAACTTAGCCACAGCCTGTCTCAAAATCAAATATACAAAAGAGCCTGGGGTTGTAGCTCAGTGTGGAGGGCCTGGGCTTATCCCCATAGCACAAAGCAAGGCAAAACAAACCAAAACAGGTATACCCCTAAACACAGTGGATTTATCTGTCAGTTAACATGAGAAAAAAAGTTTCAGAAATATACTCAAGCATGAATGGTAGAATGCACCGCAAAATATTGTTAATTAGGGAAAAATAAAGAAGTCAAAATTAAGTGATTTCAACTTTCTCATTTTATCCTTTAATCATGTCTTACATGTTTAAATACATACTCTGCAAAACAAACATTTTACACATTGCTTTTGGCTCTAGGTCTTAATTTTCTAAACAAAAGTATATGGTGGTAGGAGAAACACTGTAAATGTTAATTACCAGATGAAAAGGCTCATTTAAGCTTGAACAAAACATATTGTAACATCACGCTGAAGGGAAAATAGTAGAGGTGCTCACACTTTCCCAAGGGCCGTGCAGCCAACGCAGCAGCCTCCGCCTTTCCAAATATGCTCTCTGCCTCATCTGTGGTTTCTGTTTGGTCTGTGGCTTCTCAGATCCTACAAGCAATTTATATACCTGCAAGCAGCCACTCAAACAGAGCAAGAGAGGCTGACTGTTCCCTAGAAGGCCCACTCTCCTAGACGCGTTGAGACATCAGAGAAAGGAAGCTCACACCAGGTAATGCAGACACCTATCTGTAGGGCTCATCTCCAGAAGATCTCCCTTCTAGCAGCCCTGAGGAGAATGGTACCAGAGCTGGACCCGCCCACCGAGAAAGAGCCCAAGAGCCGGCAAGGAATGCCACTCCTCTCATGGAACGGTGGGTGTGATAGAGCAAGGGATGCTTCGCTTCTCTCTTCTGAAAACATTCCCCGCTAAGGCGCTCATGTTTCTATCTCCATAACGAGGAGAGAGCACAGAAGAAAAGAAAGAAGACAAAGTGTGCATTTACCCTAATTATGTATTATTTCTTCCTGAAAGAAATAAAAATAGAAAACTAAAAGCTAAAGACAGCCTTCTTGGTTGGGGGTGAGGTGGGGTGGGAGGTCACCAGTCTGTCTTGAACCAAGAGTCCGAACACCTAATCATCTTACTAGTCACGCAGCGTGGAAGATTCAGCCATGCCTGCTAGGTTAATGGTAAATAGGTCAATCTTAATTTAATAAGTGAAGAAAAAAATTAGGATAAATTCTCGAGAGTTATACTGATTCTTACATCATTGCCAGCCTAACCATAAAAAATATTGTGAGAAAATTTTCCTTTAGAATTTTTTTAAAAAGTGGCATGAGAAATACATTGTAATGACCAGAACTTCACAAACAAAATGGACCTATTTCTCCCGTGCATTTGATTTTCTTGTGAGTTTAAAGCAGGCATCTGTTTGGTGTAATGGAAGGGTACATGCTGTGAGTAGAATGAGGTGATGATGGTTAGACATTTTTATTATACCCCTGATTATCTTTTTAACCATTTTATTACAACTTTGATTTCAAGATACAGAACTGTGACATGTATATATATTTTAAATACACAAATATTATCCTCATCACTACTAATTTTGTACAAAAATATCAGCATCATGCCAACTATTCCCTGTTATAAGTAAGTCCACATTAGATTTATTTTTAAACAATATTTGGAAGAGCATTAGAGCACTTTTTAGTTTTCATTCATTGTTTACTATGACTGTTTATTCAGAAATGTCACTGATTTAATGCAGATGGAAATAAATCTTATTATTAAGGCATTCCTGTGAAAAGAAAATGAGTATTTGAAGTTGGAGGTATATCTCCAGTTAAAAATTCAAGATCGGGTATTTTTCCAATGAATATAGAACATATGAATTACATATTTAAATTCCTACGCCTTCATCTGAGATTACAAAGGAAGAGGTGAGCCAAAATGTTTCCATAGTAAAACAACAAATGTGGAGAATTAAATCTGTAAGCATAATGCAGGATTTATCTCTTCTAATGTGCTGCTAAAATAGGGTTTCTTACCCTAGTTCAACAGAAAGCACCCGATTTCTGTGTGTTCCTGAAGCTCAGGTAGCTGCATTGTGCTCAAATCACTACAACGAATAAAGACTATTCTGGCTTAGCACAATGTAGGAACCAAGCTCCAATTGTGATTCAAAATTCCTTTATACAAATACATAGAAAGTTCCGTACTTTCAGCTGGAACTGGGCTCACACAGTGTAGATGCACTCGTCTTTATACTCAGAGGTGTGAATACCGGGGGCAGAGTACTATTTAAATTCAGACGATTATAAAATAATCACTATTATAGCCCAAATTTGTTAATGCTGCCTGTGTATAAGGAAGCGTGCCAAGTGTGTTGTATAATCATTGTTATTTACTCCTCTCACCCAGCTCCATTTCATAGATAAGTCAACCAGGAAACTAAATGACTTCAATCGATGTCACCTAGTAAATGGTGGAACTCTGGATTCAAACCCAGGATCTTTGATTCTGAAATCTACACACTTAGGCATTCTTTTTCTGAATCCCGTATTAATCAATACTCCTCGTAGTGAATGTTTAGGTTCAGGAAACTTTTCTTATTTTCTGCAGTCCAGTTTGTGATTGAAATAACAGTCAAGTCTGCTTCCCATTTTCATGGAACATTAACTACCTTGGCACTATAACCTTGACCTAGATTCTTTTTTACACAGTTTTCTAAAGTGGTTATACCCAGAAGCTCACCATACCCAGAAACTAGAGTTGGCCACTATCGGCACCAATATTCAATGTTCCTCACCTTTTATATCTGAGGTGACCTAATGAGTGTGCTCTATCTTCTTCAAAGTACCCTCTTCCATTTTATTTGGTAAAACGATGTTCTCCTGGTACTTTAAAAAAAAAAAAGTCTTTGCAGAGTCATTGACCTTTTTCATCCTCTAAAAGTAAATTTTCCTAAGGCTTATTCTAATGTCTTTTTCTTCTCTGAATTGAATCTCTCAGTCCCATCTGTAGCTTCACAGCTACCCATGTATTCATAAATTTACATTTCTAACCAATTCCCTCTTCAAGTCTTTGACTTCTCAGTTCTGACGAGGCTATAGAATAAAGACTAAATTTCAAATATTCTCAAAAGCTTACGGGACCTAGTGAGAAGTCAAATCACAGTTAACCCTTCAAGAACAAACAAGCAAACAACAAAAGCAGCTACAACTTCTTCAGAAATCTCTTTCAAATCCTATCATTTTTCTATCCCTATGAAAGTCCTTTCCCTTTACATCTGTCTCCTGGACTTCTACACAGCCTCCCAGCTAATCCAGCCAGCCTAGACACACAGGTGTCCTGTTGTCACTCAGTCTGTTTTTGATACCATAGCCCAGGTGATGTTTAAAAAATACTAACAAGATGTTATCTTATCTCTCTTCAAGACCCTCTGCATCTTTGAACAAGGCAATACTCTAAGAGTCTAGAAGGCCTGACACTGGCTGGCTTCAGCCTACTTCCCCAGGCACAAGCCCCTGGCTTTCAGGTCCTGGCATTCTTTTTCACAGCACTGGCTTTCTTTCAACACCTTGGGTCTCCAATCCTCCTTTCTGTCAAAAGCTCCACAGGCATTTTTTGCCTAGCAGGCACTTGCCTCTCTTTGCCTAACAAGTTCCTACTCGTTGTCAGATGCTCTCTCTTCCTCACTATTGTTTTATAGACAGCCACTCCTTGATGGTCTTTTCTCAGTCAAAATTTCTGTTTTTTCTCATCTTCTCAAAATACTAAATGTTTTCCCATGCCTCACCGATGATAAAATGCCGAGGTCGGCTTTTTGGCGATGCATTTGTCTTTGAGTCACCAATAGAGCTGTAAGTGACTCCTCACCCACTTTTCTATGAGGAGCCCCACACCTATGCCCCTAAGTAACTCCTTACCCATACTACTGTAGATAGCCCCAGTACTCTCGATGTTTCACCATTGGGCTCCGGTGCGATCGTCACCTTGGTCTGTCTGCTCAGCCCTGCCTGGGGTGAACAGATGTGGGTGTGCACATCTGCCCAGGAAAAATGATTTGTGCAACATATTTGTTATAGATTTTATGCTGCACACAGGTGATTATTTAAGAAAACACACCTCTCCCTGCAAAGGTAAGCAGCAGATGATTCTGTTCATTCTAATACAATGGTGTATCATACATACTTAATTCATTTTGTTGTTTCAAGAATGGGGAATCAGTCACGTTCTTTGGCCTTTTGATTGGCTTCTAATTTAAAATATAAAAGTGAATCCCAGCTTTTGACTAGTAAGTGAGCCATCTGGCCTTAGACCAGGGTCCATCATTAATCCCCTTTGCTATGGCCACATGGGATGACATGAACATGGGATTGCTTCCTCCAGAGTAACCTCAAGGACAAAATCCGACAGGAAGAGCCAGGAGTACAGAAGTTTATGCCAAACATGTCTCATTGTGAAAATTCTGTGAATGAGATAATACTAACTTCTTCATTAAAAAAAATGAATTGATAATAAGAATGATTTATATCTTTAGGTATCTGGGTGCGACAGCTTATGGTGTGCAGGTGAGATGGGAGTAAACGAGCACAGGTAAATTTAAAGTCATGAATATGTATGTGAGTAGTTACCCCCTTCTATCCCATTAGCCTTTTCTTGGCAGCACTGATCGCCGCCTAGTTGAAGTTAAAGCTTCAGATGAAGAGGCGCCAAGGAAAGATCTTCTCCCCGCAGTGAGCAAAAGCCAACTGACTTTTCTAAGTTAAAAATCAAACCATAAAACATGCACATATACATGTGCAAATATATATACATATATATGTATGCATACATATATATATTTCTGAATCACAATAGTAAAAGCTGTTTGCAATCATAAATTATTGGACATTGAAAATGTGTCAAAGAAGCATTAAATTAAAAATAAAATTACCACAACTAAGAAATATTAATGTAGCCTAAATATAATCGCAACAAACATCACACAGCAGAAATTTTTAAATATTTCTTAGTACTTGGCAACTATCTACTTGTTTTGAATAATGCCCAATATAACCAAATTTTAAATTAACAAAGTAATTAAAAGTTTCCTTGGAGTTTTCTAAAACAGCATACAATCTTAAAAAGCAATAAAATTAAGCCAAAATTGAAGAGAGTAACAGTTCAAATATTTGATTATTAAAGGGGAACCAGGTGACGAGAATAACAGAGGGAAAACACTGGATAAGGTCACACAAGACTCACAGTGAGTCCTACGCCTTGCCCTTTACTTAAGTAATAATAAAAGTCTAAAAGTTTTCTCTTTTTAAAGTTAGAGTAAGTCTTTGGTGATTAATGCATCAATTTCTATCTTTGTGGTGTGTGTGTGTGTGTGTGTGTGTGTGTGTGTGTGTGTGTATGGTGTGCAGTACTGAATACTGAACCCAGGGCCTTTGCATTGAACTATAAGACACCTGCCTTCAAGAAGTTTAAGTCTAGCCAACTTAACTAAGATGCATTTTTAATTAAAGATAAAATCAGTACAATACTTTATGGACTTATATATTTAGTCTAATTTTAAATATCAAATTATAAAACATTCTTTCAGCCATTACTGAAGTGATATTTTAATTTAAAAATATTTCTGTAAGCATGCATTTCTAGGTTTTTAAAATATATCCTCCTCTGTTGATATCCAAACACCTTAAATGCTATCTTTCAACAAGCCATGAATGATAAATCAAGAACACAACAGACTACCACAAAATTATATTTTAATTTTACCTTGGAATGTTCACCATTCAATATTATTTCTACATAAATTCTAGCCAATCTATTTCTTCAAACAGCCAAAAGCAATCAGCTTGTTCTTTACTTTTGTAAGTTGCTGGTCGAATTCCCACACTCGGAATAATCATCCCTTTTATCCACCCACTCAAATCCTTAGCAGCCTTAGGTGACTCCTGCGGTCCACATCTTTTGAATCTATTCCTTCATTCATACACAATTTTTTAAATGGGCACCTGTTGTATGCCAGTGAAGGTCACAACACAGAATGATCCTGCTTTGAGGAGTTTAAACTGCCCTAAGAGAATTCTCAGTAGAAATGTTTAGAAACAAAATGTTCACAGAGAACAAAAATCACAATCAATCTAGGGAGTCCAGGTAGGAGATGTACTACATAAGACGTCACTTGAGTTAGTCTGAAAAGCTTGGCTGAGTGGAGTGGTGCCTGTCAGTAATCCCAGCATCCTGAGAGGCTGAGGTAGGATGACCGCAAACGTGAGTCCATCCACAGCAATTTAGAGATTTAGCAAGATCCTGTCTCAAAATGCAAAGGGCTGGGAAGGTAATTCGGTGTGAAGGCCCTGGTTACAATCAATAGCCTTTCACACACAGACACGCGAATATGGGGTAGGGAGAATTAGGCCAAAAGGAAGGTTTCTGAAAAAGAGCAAAGATCAAATGGAATCATCAAATTGTGAAGCAGCAAAGACACCTTGAGAACTAGGTCAGTGAGACTGTGGCAAGAATGAACGCATGGGCCAGTAGGAAGGATGCATACTATGAAAGTTAAATGTGATTCTGGAAAGGGGGTGTTTTATGGAAGAGATGCTACCCACAAAGACAAGGAATACAGAGAAAGCATTGTGTCCAGATCAAAAACCAAGAAATTTGCAATATGTCGCAATAACCTTGAAGTGTTTATGCCACATCTAGGTAGAGATATTTAACAGGCGGTACAATAAATTGCTTCGGAATTTGGCAGAAAATTCTAACGTATTAGTAGAGACTTGGAAATAATTGACAAAAAGCCATGATTGAATGTATTGTTTGTGATTGACCCGGAAGTGCACAAAAGTTGGGAGGGGCATAAGATTGAGAGTAGAATCTATGACAAAGGCCAACACTTGACAGTGAAAAGAAAACAAAATAGGGACATCTATAAAAACTGAAAGCAAATTAGGAGAAAATAAAATGGTAAAAGAAAAGGCAGGAGGGAGCTTCACAATGAGCTTTAGCCAACACTCGTTCTGCCCTGTTTCGTATGATTCACATTTTCCAAAGTACACGTGACTTTTTGATTTTTTAAATTTGCACTACCTTAACTCGTAGAGTGAGTGTTTCTTGTGGTCTGGGATGTTTCTTGTGGTCTTTTTGCTTGTTTTTGCGCACAGAGCTCCTAGAGCCTCTATGTCACCCAATGGAAGGCAGTGGGAGCCACTTGACTGATTATCAACCATGTTTGCACCCAGCGTTGGCTCTTCCAGCTTAGGCCTCAGATTGCCAAATACCATGAAATCCTTTCTTAATACCTGTGTCTGGAACACTCAGGTCATAGCACCTTTTTTGCTTAGTATCAAGTTTTTAAGAGAGGTGGTGACAAAATTAAGAGACAAGGATTTTATGTACTTACACAGATGCCTCTAAATCAAAATATCTACTCATCATAAGATGAGTCTACAATATTTCTTTTTTTATATTTTCATGAAAATTGTCATAGTAAAGGAAAATATCAAAGTAGAATCCTAGTATAATTTTTACTTTTACCAATATTTTAATATCCAAGATAAAAGAGACTACTCATTTCAATGTCTCTTTGTTTCAAATACAAGAATGTAAGACATATCCTTTCTTTTCAAAAAAGAATGGTTAGAAAAAAAACATGAGCTCCAATATATCACAATACAGAGCTAACTAAATAAGATAAATCCACTAAGCTGTGTGAAATATAAAAGCAAAAGTCTTTTGGCTACTTTTGTTTTCATGTCTTTCTACTAATAATGCACTAAGGCCGAGTAATTTTTCTGACCTGGATAGGATCTCTACATGTACACATATTTATTCTACTCTGTATTTCTACAAATATGACATGTTAATTTATACATATTTAGATACTTTGAATATAATCTGCCTCTTTATTTTCCAAAATATAAAATACATCAATTGAAAGCAATACAGCTAGACACCCTTTGAAAGAGTTCCTTATTACATTTGTTAAAAGTTGTATTTAAAGAACAAGAATAATGTGGCATGGGACGATGATGCACCAATAACATAGGACTTTAAAACTAAAATAACCTGATATCTTTGGGATTCAGAATATTCTTCAAATATCAATCAATCATGTTTTAAGCACAAAAATGTAAGATAAGAAACAATAGACTGTATAAAGTTTAGCAAATGCAGCAAAATAGACTATATAAACACTATATAAAGTTTAGCAAATGCAGCAAAAAACTCCATCAGTATTTTCTACTCCACTAGTTCCTACTTGTAAATATGAATACTTTGCATGAGAGTTGATTAAAAGAAACCAAATAGTATAAGACATTCACATGATGGTAGAGATACTTTAATTGGCTTGCAAGTTACATACCTTCTCTTTGTAAATATGACATTGTCTAGAAAATAATTACTTCATTTAATGATGAGTAAAACAAGAGTAGTCAACAATATGTTAATCATTAGCAAGAGATTGTCTTTGATAATATGTAAAGATGTCTATTTCATTCACTATGCTTTTAAAATAGGTAATATTCTGATTAAAGGCATTAATTACATTGCATGAAATTGTTGTCTTTCACATACCTTATCTTACCATCTAATCTTCAGAGGGATTACCAAATTATGACATTCTAAAACCTACTCAATTGGATTCATACTCCTTAAAGATATCTCTTCTAAGGTGTTGGCTGGACTTTTCCAAGGCTCAAAAGACAATTTTCATGAAAAGGGTCCTGCATGCAATCATAATTTATAACTTCTATTATTTGAAAATGTTTGAAAATTTAAATTCAGCTTTACCAAAAAAGTAGCATCCACTGAGAATTCATAGAAGATAACATCACTCTAAAATAAAGCATTCCTATTTACCAAACAATAATTTTTAATATTCTACAACTTGCCTGCCTTATTGACAAGGTATAATTAAAAATCACCAACTGTTTGCTTGATTTTCTGAAATTTCAGATGAATAATTTGGGGCTAGGGATGCAAGTCTTACAAAGGGGAAGGCAATTTAACTTGTCATCCAGGTTGAGATTTAAAATTGAGAAGGAAATTTAAAATTTCATCAGGAAATTGGGATTATCAAATTAGATCAAATCAACACATAGGTCACTCTCCATTTAAACAACTCTATTCTTTTTTCTCCTTGAATAAACGTTTGTACATACAGGAGCTTTCCACAAGATATCGATGAAGGGAAATGTGAAGCCAATTTCACAGTGTATTTTCATGTCTTTTAAACTAATCCGTATTAAAACAAGCAACACAAATCTGTGAGAAGATATATACAAAAAATCTAAAGTATTTAGTGCAGAAACTTTTCTTAAGTCCACAAAATTTATTACATCCTTCAACAGTAAATGGATATGAAAGAGAAACTACTCCTTGACCATATACTTGTAGTCATATGAGTCGATTAAAAGAAACCAAATAGTGTAAGACATTTACGTGACAGTACATATACTTTAACTACAAGTATATATAGTTGAATACAAGTATATAGTCTCTTATTCCGCTAACTCTTCAAATGAGCAATTTATTAAATCCACTGACACTCAGATGGTGAGTGTGTCTTTTCCCCCGTAAAGGATGAGGATGCTGCCCTTGGCTCTACTCATTGTTGAATTGGGATTGCCTCTCAGCTGTGTCACACTTTATCATTTTGCTCACATTGCTTTTTGTGAAAAAATATATTTACATGCTATGTGATGAGAAAGAAAAAATAAGAAGGTAAAAATCCTTTCGGATTTTGCTTTGGAATCATTTTACCTATCAACTCCTTGCAAAAATGCTCAGGGAGTTAGCCATACCCCTGGCCGCACCGCCCTGCTGTCCTGCTGTCAAGTGAAGTGAACGCCTCAAGTCTGCTTGTCCCCAAGCACATTAGCAGCTTCAAAATCCACCGAAAGAGATGTTCATGGCCTCAACTACAGTTTTGAAGAGTAAACATGCTAATAATGGTATCTTTCAGGGTGCAGTATTTTAAAGTTTAAAGATGCCTTTGCTTTTACTTTGCCATTTAAAAGATCATAAATCAGAAGAGCAGGCGACATCCTAAGTTCCACCTTAGCCATAAGGACACTGATGCTGAAGTGAGTCCACTTCATAATGCTTATGCCTAGAAAACGTGGTAACGTTGAGTACATAATCTCGGCTACATTCTATTTAGCTATCCAGTCTTCACTTCCTTTCTTCCCACTGCAGTTTTAAAATGATAGAAACTAACTGAACTAATATGAGGTTGTAGCAGAGGATCTTTTCCTTATTTTATCCAAATAGTCCAATGCCTGCCTCAATTTTAAATAATGCAATTCTAATAGTCTTATTGTTGAATTAAATATCATATGAGCTTTGTTAGAAGTAGCTTACCTAATAAATAAATCTCAGAACTACAGTATTGAGAAGACATCACCTCATAGTGGAGAAGAACTGTGGGAAATGGGAAGGCATCATGAAGTTTCATGTGCAAAACTGAACAAATTAGTAAGCCAGGGCTAGAGTGCCCAGGGTGGAGGCCTCAGAGAGCGCAGAAATGCCACTAGCCACACGCTGCTCTTCTTCTGCTCCTTTGAAGCTCGCTTCTCTGGGTTCTAAGATCAAAGGCCCGGAGCAGAAAGGAAGGTGTCTAAGGATCTATAGCAATTTCGCCAATATTAGAAACTGATGAATACTGACAAGCTAGATTTCTCACCAAAAGGTGAACATATGACAATAAAATTTGTGAAGTGTGGCCTCGGATCCTGACATGTCAACTTCAGTGGATTTGGAGATACCTGAAGATAGTACAACACGCATGAATGCTTGCTGGCGGTTAGTGGAGGCGTGGCCCGGGACCGCTGTGGGGCTCCTCACCCCGTTCCCTCTGGCACAGCTCCCATGCTCTGTTTTTGGGACACCATGAATGTTCTGCCATGAAGTTTCTATCTTGGAGAAAACTAATCATGAACTGAACCCTTTACATCATGAATCGAGCTCAAACTCTCCTCTTTTAAGTTATGGATGTTGCATTTGGTGTCTCTTTGGTGGAAAAGGTGACTAAGCCACAAAGCATCCACCCAAATATCTGATCCGCTTAGATCAACCAATACATACTATTTTTCTACACTGATAGATGAGGGAAACAAATCTCAAAACTCATAACTTTGTGCACATTTATAAATTTAAAAAAGACTAAGATGTGGGATCCATGCCTTCAAGCTTGGTGTTGTATTACGCTAGTCGTCATGTACCTCAGGTAAATTTATTTCAATTCTCAGGACCAACTCTAAACTGAAAACACAACTCATACCACAGGACCGAAAGTAGAAAAGTTATTTAGAAGTAGAAAATAATCCATAAAGATAAATAAAATGCAACACAATAAATATTATAATCCACTGCACAGCAACATCGTCTGTATGCTTATTATAAATTTGGGAGATTAATATTATGATCCCAGGAGTGCACATTTGATATCTTTATGGGAAATTAATTTTTTAAGTTTCTCAACATCACTCTTCCCCTTTCACAAGTTGAACAAAGAACAGCCCCAAGATGTTTGATCTGTTACGCACGTGGGAAGAGGCAACCACAGTGCACACTGGTTTCACCAGTAGATGATCTAATTACTTAAACAACCGTGCCTCTGTCCCTTCTCGTTTAGGACTCCATACATGGGCAGAATGTCGGTGCAAAATGACAAACATTTGAACTGAGAGGATTATGTCTTCATCTTCACTCTCTTTGGTGCTGCCTCACATCTTTCACCTTTTATGTTTCTCTTTTATATTGTCTCCATAAACATTCCGAGCTCAGTACTGAGCATGCGTTCTGCTAAGATCAGTTTTACTGAAAGTGGGAAATGCCAAAAGAGTTCGAAGTCAACTTCTCCCTTTGCCACCCTTAATGATGGGAAGAAACCCAGGTTCCAAGTGAAGCTGTTTCCTTCCCAATCATTTCTGTCTACACGCATGTCTTAGGACGTGTAGTCCCCGTATTTGTTTGGCTTTCTTTTTTTCACAGTAGGCTCTGTCTTTTCCATCTTGCCTAACCCCGCCTTACCCACATGATAATATATATCTGGATATAGCATACGAAAATCTCTGCCAAAGAAAATACAATACATGCATAGGGACTCTGCAGTGGCCTCTCTCTAGTTTCCACAACTTTCTTTCTTTGGCTAATTAAAATCTCTCAAAATGGGTCTTCTAAATACATTTCAGGCTGCAACATTAGAGTTGCTCAGAGGGAGAAAAAGAAGGAGAGCTGATATTACAGGAGTCTTCTACTTTCTGTCTCCTCTCCATGAAGGAAGTGGATGTGACAGATGAGGGAAATGCGGATGCTAGGTTCCCCACTAGGAAGAGGGAAGAAGCCCAATGTCGACATTCTTCATACATCAACGCACATCATGGGCTGCAGGATTTCAATGAAAACAAGGAACCTGATGCAATTCCAATATAAATGTCCTGCCCATATTTACATACTAAGTAGAAGAACTGGGAGAACTCAGAAATGCAGGACAGTCTTTCCATCGCACTACAGCGCTTTCTTATTACTCTCACGGGGAGGTAATTTCTTTTCTGCCAATCCCTAGGAGGGTTTCACTGACAAGTATAAGGGCATTCCAGGCCCCATCATGATCATCACCTGGTCTTCCGATCAGTCCCATCCAATTGCTTCTCTGAAACAGAAGGAAGATCAACAATTTACTTATGTATGATAACTTGAGACAGGCATGGTGGCATATGCCTGTCATCCCAGCACATGGGAGGCTGAGGCAAGAGGATCGCTGTGTGTTGGGGGCCAGTCCAGGCTACATAGTGAGTTTGGGACCAGCCTGGACTACAGAAGGAGACCTTGGTTCAAAAAAAAAAGTAAGAAAGAAAGAAAAGATCATCTGAAATAGGGGCTCCTTCTTGGTAGAAAGAGAGGGTCTGGGGAAACAAGGGGATGCCGGCTAAAAGGGTGGGGTGCTACTCTTGGTTGGGCCATAGCATAGGAGGCAGCTTTACTGACACTGAGTTTAAGGTGACGATTTGAGAATTTTAACACCTGATTTATCTTTTGTACCGACTTCACTGTAAGAATCCAAGTATGTATGCACATGTTAAATGAGCAAAGTTCATTTATGTGGAATGAGATTAAATAATTATTTAGAGTAATAGCTGGCATGAGATACCCAATATATGTGAGTCATTTGTATTAATGGTTGCCATACGTCTTCAATTCCTATTCCTATCCTCATACATACTTACTCTCTTTTATTTTTCTCTTTTACTATTTTGTAGTTCTTTTCTCTGTGACATTTTTTGTAAGGAAAGAATAATATTTTACACTTAATGAGACCTTATCTGATACAGGTCTCAGTTAACACAGTTTCCAGTCTGTGCAGTAGGTTGTCTCCTAATGTTTAGTGACAGTTACTAGAAAGAGTATTCATGGAGGAAGTTAGGATTCAAAAAGCTTCCTGGTCTCATGTATACACACACACACACACACACACACACACACACACACACACACACCTCCCCACCCACTCTCTGTCCCCTACACACACCGTCTCTCCCCCACCCACATCCTCCTAAGATTAAGGAGAGATCTCTGATTTACAGATAATTAAATCAATCATTAAATATAATTTGCAGGAGTTAATTATTTCTAGTTCTACATCAATAGGATTTAAAGTGAATGCACTTTGCCAAAAACCAAATTATTATTAACAAGGATTTATTTCGTATAAAATTTTTCTCAAATCTTAAGGTGAAAGTAAATTGTTTCTTTCTATTTATACATTTTAATGGTATTATCCAAACCAAATTCAAGCAGCAATTTACAATCACGGCCAATGAAATTATACAAATATATTTTGATTGATGTTGTGTGAGGTTGCTTTGGCATATTCACCCACCAATTATCTCATTCTATTAATGCCTATTTGTGTGCTTTGTGGAAAAACCACCATGCACAATAGGTAGTTCACACTGATGGCTCTCCAAAAAAGTAATTTTTCTCAGGTCTCACTGCTCTGTTTCCAGAACTTCAGCTTTGTAGACTTTTTTTTTCCCCAGTGAAAGTCATTTCTCAGGTACATGTTATGATGGATCGAGCACTACCACAAAGTTTTTATTTTCTGATTTCACAAATATTCCAAAGCCCTGTGCAAAGCATCCTGGCAACTAACCTGCTATACTGCGAAGTTAAGAAAAGGACCTCACCTACGTTTATTAAATTCATATATATATATATATATATATATATATATATATATATATATATATGTCACTGAATGGTCCCATGACTTCTAGTTTTTAAGATGTAAAGTGCTTCTTCAAAAAAAGAAAAAAGAAAGAAAAAGAAAGTTCAGCACTGTCCCACTAATTGCAGATGACACGACACAGTCACATGAAAGCCAGCTAGGATTCCAAAACACCAATCCACCACTGCACAAAAGACCAAGACATTAGCAGGGGAGGCCGATTGATAAAGTTAATGCAGAGCTCCGGGATTATAGAGAGCTGTTGTGTAACAGCATCACACACTGCAATAGTGTAGGATCTGTGCAATCAAGGAGTAACGTTGGCCAGCAAGTAGAAAGCAGTCACGGGAAGGCAGCAAAGAAGACGGGCCTGACGTGCAGTCGGACGGTGCCCCTCGTGTGTATCTGCCCACGTTAGCTATGCAATCTTAGCGGCATTGTCTCTGGGCAGCGGCAGGCTTGGGATTTTTACCCTAAAGCCCATCCACTCCCACCTAAAATCTATCACGCTCCCCCATGCTTGAAACAGCCAGTGAAGCGGCGTGATGGCTACTACTTGCACCGTGTCTTCCCGCTCCTAGTCGGACTCTGTCAGGCAGCAGCAGCCCGTATTTTCACTCGCTGTCACAGGCCTCCATCCACCTACTGTCTGCAGTGAACGTTTAGAGAAGCAACAGCCAACCTGTCAATCCTGTCCGAGAGAATAAGTGCCCGGGACAGGTGGCAGGGGCTGCACCCAGTGAGGACAGATGGACTGACAACCAGACAGACAGACAGCAGCACCATCAGACACCATTCATGACTTCCAATCTCAGAAGAGGGGAAGCCTGCAGCACCAGGGACGTCATTCTTCCACTAGGGACAGGCAGCAGATTAACGAGAGGAGGATTCTGCCTCCCTCAAGCCAGCAGGCTTAAAGTATTTGTTTTTTTGGATGAGAAGGAGCAGGGAATTCAGAAACCTGCTGCTCTTTGTAGAACCAGGCCAGCCCTGGCCTTCAAGCTAGCAGCTTCTCTCCTGAGTCCAGAATGAAAGGCAGGAGTGGGCAGGTTTCTCCTGTTTTGCAGTGGCCTGTCACATCTCTCCCTCGACATCACCCTCCCCACCCTAGGCGGCAGCTGCGCTGGTTGGGGACCACCCATCTGTGAGCACAGCCCCTCTATGCCTCTCCTGTGAGGCACCGCTGCACTGAGGGGAAGTGGAAGAACCTTTAGCGGCAGGGTCTGTACAGGAGGCAATCCTAGGGGGCCGGAGACAGGCCAGGCCGGTGTGCTCCGGCCCGAGGGTCACCCCGGCTCCCTGCCTATCCTTGGAAATCAGCTAACTCCAGGTGCAACAGGTTCCTTGTGGCTTTTCCTGCCAATTGTCTGCCCCCAGATACACCTGCTAGTGAAGCAAGGGACTGCAGGGAATCAGTCCCAGGCAACGTCTCTAAATCCCCCCCAGCTGAACACACGAAGACTTCCTCCCCAGGGAACAGAGGGTTCCGGTCCCCTCAGGCTCCACTCCTTGAGTGATGCTAAGGAGCCAGGAAAGCCAGTGTCCATGCTGGCATTATCACCTTCCCAGCAGTAGTGTCTGAGGCACACTCAGGCACCACTAGCAGCCTCCCCAGAAAAATGGGGCACCCGGCGGAGATCCCCTGAAGGGCTGCCGGCCTCTAAAGAGAGAGGATGTGTGCAAATAGCCCTTTATCAGGCTGCTTTCTCCAGGAGCTGAGCAGGCCCCAACGGTCTCTTGGAAAGCAGCAGAGAGAAGCCCCTGCCTTATTCAGGCAAGAGTTCCCATCAGTTTCTTCCGTTATTAAAAAACTTTATATTGCCGATGGCGCTGCACATGGGTAAGAAAAGGTGTTTCCACCCAGGTCCTGGTTGTAGAGGGCCACAAATAGCAGGTTAAAGACAAGCTGGGGAGGCAGGTTACCAAAGATGGCAACTGCCCCTAAAAAGACCCAGCGCCGATCTGTGAGGTGAATGAGCATCAAAATGAACACGGAAATAATGTTGTTTCTTATATAAATACTGGCACCCTTCACCGGGTAACTCCGACCTGCTGGACAACTCCGGAAGAGAGGAGCTGTCCTCAGCACCGGGGCGCCTCGCCGTCCCTCCTGCCCTTTCCTCCGCAGCTCCCGGCCGCTCACCTGCTCCCAGCCCGGAGCCCTCCGGCCCGGGCGGGCTCTGCCTCTCTCCGCTCCGCACAGCCCACCAGCCGGGGCCCCTGCGCCCCCAACCCGCCCTCGAGGGCAGCCCAGCCCCGAGCCATCTCCTGCTCCCAGGATCCCGGCTCCTCCCTCCTGGACCCCCGACCTCGTCCCGGCTCCAACCCCGGCCCCGGCTGCCCGGCGGCCCTCCGCCCGCCCCTCCCCCGCCGCGGGCACCGGGCAGGGCGCGGCGCAGCGACGGGGACGCGTGGCGCGGCGGCGGCTTACTTGAGCATGGCTTCTTCCTTCTCCTCCTCTTCCTTCTGCCGGTCCATCACTGCCATGATGATGCTCCTCTCCTCCTCGGTCAGGTGGCTCAGGTCGGGCAGCTCCGGCATCGGCGGCGGCCCCGTGGGCGGGCGAGGACCGCGGGGCCCCACGGCCGCGGACATGGTGCCGGCCCGGCCGCCGGCTGCGCGCGGCGCTCCCTCACCGCGGAGCCCTCCCGGCGGCGGCGCGGCCGGGGCCGGCGCCCGCCCAGCCCGTCATGGTGCCGCGCCTCCACCCAGCCCCGGATGCTGCCTTTGTTTTGGTGGCGGCGAGCTCGGCCGCGGGCGGGCGGGCGGGCGGGCGGGGCCGGCCGGGCGGCCGCCGCGCGGGGCGGCGGGAGGCGGAGGGGACTCCGGGGCCGCCGGGCGGAGTCGCCGCGGCTCTGGCGGCCGCGCTGCCAGCCTGGGTGTCCCGCGGCCGCTCCGCCCACGGCGCCCCCCGCCCGCGCCCGGGTCCGCGCCCCGCGCGCCCGCGTGCGCACACTCCGCGCCGGCCCAGGTTCCCCTCGCCGAGAGTGAGTCACCCTCCCTCGCCGGTCCCCCCTGGCGTCGGCCTCCCGGCCCCGGCTCTCCAGGGGCTGCCTTCATCAGCAGCACCATCCTCCTCCTCGCTACCGTGCTCATGGCGGAGCGTTCGCGGTAGCCGAGCCCCCACGCTGCTCCGAGCAGAGGATGCAACACCCTCTGGGTACAGTTGTCGTTTCGCCCTGCCACCATGTCTTTCTCATTCACGAGTCAAGTGCTCGCCACCACAATAATGTGATTTTCTAGCTAATTTCGACACGCGCGCGCACACGCCTCCGACAGCCTGAATTGGAGTCTTGGATGCGGCGTCTCTCTGGACCTGTCTTCGCTAGGACTGGTCCGCAACACACCCTAATTCTCGCTCAAGGTGCCCACCGCCCAGACCAACTCCTCAGTGGTCACCTGGGGCTCCCAGTAGCCCCGGGCACCACAAAACTGCGCTTCCGTGGTGCGGGCAAACGGATTACCTTGCTGTAATTTCTCTAATAATCCTATCCTCGTGTGCGCCCGGCTTAGCCTCCCTAGGTACTTCTCAGGAAACACCCAGCCCGGATAAGAAAACACCGGACCCCGTCCTGCCGTGTGTAAGAAGCTCCTACTCCGTTAGGCACTCAGAATGAGCTTTCCTCGCTGAGGACGGCAAACATTAATAGTCCTTTCAGAACAGGTAATATTATGGGCCTGGGAACCTGGAGGCTGAATTTTGTTAATGTAATTTTTTAAAAATAGGTATAGAGAGCGGTTCAGATTGGATAGCTCCGTAGCTGAGAATGCCTCAGAAATGATGGTGAAACAATTCTCATCTGGGAATCTTTTTTTTTTTTTTTTTTGGAGTTTCAGAAGGGAGTCAATACTTCTATTTTATTTTATTATTTGCTTATTTATTTATTTTGTAGTACTGGAGATCCAACACAGGCTTTCACAACTAGCTGCCTTCCTACTCCATGTTTATTTTTGATTTTCAGACAAGGTCTCCTTAAGTCACTCGATTGCCCAGGCTGGTCTTGCATTTGCCATCCTCCTGCCTCAGTCTCCCGGAGTGCAGGGATCGCAGGCCTGGGCCACGTGACTGGGTTTTCCCATGCCTAATTTTGTTAAAGGAGAAGAGAAGCATGACGATCGTGGCGATGAAATCTAGTATCTTCCAGTTTAAGGAACCTAAAAGTTTGGCTGATTTTTCTTTATATATAAGAATTACTTTTATACGGCCACATCTGTTACAATGCTTTTTAGGAATGGGAGGCTCACTATCTCTTAAGACAGTCTCTTCCAACTGAAAATCTTTGAAAAATTTAACACAGTTATCAGATGATCTTCAATCTGGCTCCAGAGTGAACCTTCCCAGTTTATCCAAACAGTAGTGGTGTAACATCATTTCAAAGAGCTGGAATGCTTGTCAACACAATCGTTTTTTTCCTTAGACTCACACAGTAGTTAGCAAGAATATGTGGAACCAAGATGTAAGTGCTCAATGATGCTTTATAATAATTTTTATTTATACAATATAATATTAATCTCACTTTTTGGTGCCTGTGTCGCTCATGAGCATGTCACTGAAATAATTATGTAGTCCACGAAATTTTCCAATTTGTTTTCATAAGTGCTGCTTCAGAGATGGATTTCCACTTTGCTGTTGCTAAGAAATCCGTGAAAACACTTAGATCAGCATCTTTTATTTACCTTTTTTTAAAAAAGGGAACTTGTTTCCACCAGTCTAACATTTTATAGATAGATGATAGATAGATAGACAGATAGATAGATAGATAGATGTGTATGTGTATATATTCAAGGATGGGATAAATAATCGCAATTCCAACTCTACCAACAATTTTGTGATCTTGGCCAAATTATTTGACTTTCCGAATCTCTGTTTCATCTGTAAAATAAGGATAAAGACACTGATCTTGAAATAGACAAATAGTAAGAAGACATATTTGAACCTTCTAGCTATGTGAAAACTACGTTCTTGTTCTCTTCTTATTTCCAGCTCTCTCCAAGAGATGTGTTAGGCCCTGTCTCCATTATTAATACACAGAGGGAGTACAAATGGAGGGCTGTAGTCACTCGGTCAGGTGCCTATCTCCTTGATGGTCACTAGGGAAATGCCAGCATGTGACAGGTCTTATCCTCAAGAGGTGCGCAATCGTGTTGGTTTGCGGGAAATTTTTCTAAGATACAAACAAGGAAATTACATTGCCTCAGTAGACGTTAAGACTAGCTAAGTAGAGCTTTGAAGCCAAGGGCCTAATGAACATTTAACCCTCGAGCCTTAATTTGCCTTGGCTGCCATAATAAAATAAAACAGACTGGGTGGTTCATGTAACAGAAATTTATTTTCTCGGAGTTTTCTTCTTGCTGTCTTTTTGCATGGCTTTTCTTTTGCACATCCATCCCTGACATTTTGCCTTGACATATAAAGACACCTGTCCTGCTGGGCCACGGCCTTACTTCTGCAACCCCACTTTTTCTTTTTTCTTTTTTTAATTTGGACCCTCCTTCTAGCAAATACAGGCACATCCTAAGGCAGATGGTATTAGGACCTCAACATCTAAATTTTGAGGGAAAGGATTCAGTGTGTCACAAGTGATCTCCTTTTATATTGGATGACTTTGGATAATGGTAATTTGCACATATAATCAGCATGACAAAGGAAAGAAATCTGCTCCTCAATCATCTTCATGTTCATAGCTACTTCCCTGACCTACATACATTAATATGAAATCAATGAGTGAAGAAATTGATAAATGAGTGATTGAACTGACCAACACACTCGTGAGTGCTTTGGGCAGGATTCACTGCTCTTCCTCCTGTGGAGGAGATTTAAGAACAAATTTCTACAACTCAAGAGAAAAACTTGCCTCCAGAAAATCAGAACTCGTCTCTCCTTATTTTGGCAAGCAGACTCCCAAAGTTGTGTCAAAGATGGTTAGTTCCTGGAGTTAGTCCAAATTTTTTTTTCAGTGACTTAAAGAAATCTGCACAACAACTTTTTTTCTAGAAGTCCACAAGCCACATGATCAAGTAAGGAAGTTCTAAGAAGCAACCGTTGACTGCAGTGAGGAAATTTGCCTTAGCTGGTGTGACTGTTAATCATGCTCTGTCAACTTAAATGGATTAGTAAATGCCCACCTGATTGGTAGGGCAGAATTTTGGAAATGTCTGTGGATGATTGACATATAAACCAGCAAATCAAAGAAGCACCCCACCTCCATATGGGAGTTACCAACAAATAGGCTTGTAGGTTGAACCAAATACAATGGGAGGGACAAAAAAAAAGAGTTCATTTCTCTAGGAAAGCTCTGTTCTATCCCCACTGCCTCTGGACATCCATGAGCAAGGGAGACTCATTGCAGACTCGCGTGGTCTGTTTCACAGTGAGCCTCCAGACCTGTGAGCTTGGGCTGATGCTTGTCCTTGCTGTCTCTGCTTGGAGGCCTCCAGCTTGGACTGGGATCGAATCCTGATACTGTGGTTCTGTGCTTCTTCCTTGCCCTGTGAGCAGCTACTAGATCTTCCATCTCCCCCACATGTAGGTGGCCACTTTGTACTGTTTCTTCTGATCTCATAGACGGACGTTTCCCTCCTGACTCTATGAGCTGACCTAATTATTCCAATAACGTATTGATTCTTTGGCTTGGTCCACCATTTCCCAAATGTATTGAACTGTAGAACTATGTTCTCTCTGATGAGGAAAACAGTCTTCCAACATACTTCAGGAAAATCTTGATATACAAGCCTAGTGTCCATAGATGTCATCTAAAGGGATATGAAACTTCTAATACAACTCTGTTTGTCAGCCTATAGTATTAATAGAAAAATATCATAAATCACTTGTTCATCAGATATATATATATATATATATATATATAAAATGCTCTTGAGGTCAACATTAACATCATTATGTTTAGAATACAAATCAGAAGTTTTCTCACAGTCAAAACTCTAATAGGTAAATCTTTTTAGGCACTTTCTATTGATACTCTCAAATCATCATCTCTCAAAATAGGTCTAAATTTGGATACAAATGTTAACTATTAATTAATTTGACAGCTGAAGTTATAACTGTAGGGTGGAAAGCCATTGAAAAGGTGTCAAGTACAAAACTTACCAGTTGATAGCTATAGTGGATTGAACTTTGTCACCCCGAAATTATGTCTACCCAAAACTTAGATTGTGACTTTATTTACAGAAAAATTTTCACAAATGAGATTGATTTAAATGAGGACAAGTTGGATAGGATAGGTCTTTAACCCATGAACTAATGTCATTATTAAATAAGAGAGTACACAGACACAGGGGAAAAGGCCATATGTGAGGACACAGGGAGAGACATGTCAGCAAGAAGGCCATAGGGAACAGGCAGAGTGGTGTGATGCTGCCGCAAGCCAAGGAAAGTAAGAAGCCCTAGGAACTAAAGAGGCAAGAAATGATTCACCCCTAAAGAATTCAGAGAGAGAGAGCTGCTGACCATGCTGGTGACATCTTGTTTTTGTACTTCTAGCCTCCACAATTTTAAGAGAATATATTTCTGTTGTTTCATGCTATTCAATTGTGTTACTTTATTACAAGTGCCCTAGGAAATCATGTCAATGGTTATGTCAGTTTGAAAGAAGTCATGAATTTTCCTGTTCTTTGTGTTGCTTATTACAAAATAGATATCATAATTTCTGCCTCCCCTAATTTTAGTTAGGATGAAAGCCTGTGATATATACATAGTCCCTGGTGTATACAAAGAACTCAATTCATACACATATTTACTGAGCATCTTTGTGCTGGCTGTTGAGGATATACTAGCAAAAAGGGAAGAAAGGCATATAAACTCTGGAGAGAATTGAAACTCCATGGTCATGAAGGCAAGTGTAGCCAATTAGTTCTTTTCCTGTAAATAAAGTTTTATTAAAACATAGCCCCAACCATAATATTTGTATGTTGTGTATTTTTGCCTTTATGCCATAGTGCTTGAGTTGAGCAAAGGCAGCAGAAAATATACATTGCACAAAGCTTAAAAAGTTTACTATCTGTCTCTTCATAGGAAAGTTTGTCAACTCCTGCTCTAGATGCTTACAATTCTGTTAGAGGAGACAGGCAATAATAAACACACAGAAGCAGTTGAGAGAAGAAAATAACTTGCCACATATAATTCAGAAGAACTATGGGAAACAGGTAGTCAGTGAGGGTCCTGAGAAGGAGTGCTATGAGCAGATAGTTGAAGAGTCACCAATGGACTTAGCCAAAGAAGAGCTCTGCACGATGTTACAAGCAGAGGAAAGTGCTAGAGTGGGACCTTGAGTCAGGAAATAGTGATGTCCTACCGGAAGGGAAAGAGGATCACTGAGGAAGGGTCACCAGCTGCACAGGACCGGGGGTGCTGCTCCACTGTTGTGCAATGAGAAGCTACTGCAGAGCTTAACCTGACAACCAAGTGGTAGCCTTTACAGGTTTTAAATGGTTGTTCCACCTTTGGGTGGCTGGGGAAAGGGCAGTGCAGAAGAGAGTGAACAGGAAGTCTGAGTATGGAAATTAACGCAGCTGGAGTAATGTGAATGGGGAGAAGCGGAAGCTTTCAAGAGGTGCTCTCCACGTAGAACTTAGGGGTTGGTTGGCAGGAGGGATGTGGGCGCTCCAAAAAGGAGTTACGATTCCTGTTCTGGTCTCAGCAGTCAGTCAATGGGCGCTAGCTCTGTACACTGAGATGAGGAATCCTTGTGTCTAGAAGAGGAGCAAGAGATGTGGTAGCAATATCAAAAGCCGTTCATTGTCACTATCATCATCTCCAAAAGAAAAATGTATTTGAATTTAGTTTGCTAAGTGATTCCTCTAACCAAAAAAAAAAAAAAAAGTATGCTATTAAAAGGGCAATGTTGCTATTTTGAGGATTACTCCTATCAAAGACTGTGCTGAGAACTGCAGGGGCCCCTGTTTCTCACTTAGTGATGAGACCAGTGAATACTTAATTAATATACAGCCAACGGAAGTGAGTATGCATATGCGTATTTATCTAAGAGCTAAGGACACAGCACTAGTTCATTTTCCCCCCAGGAATATAGTAAGTAGTACATTTGTGACTTCTGGATTCTATACACACATTATAATTATTGTTTTAATTTCTAGAAAGCTTTGAAATTGTTTTAGAATGTCTGCAACAGTTATTGAGGTGCAGCCTTGGCTGACTAATAAACTCTGAAACCTGAGTTTGGGTGTAAGTTACCAGAACCACCTGTGCAGTTTTTACCAGCATTCCCTTGACACACCACCTGAAACTATTACACGAGAACTTTTATTTTAAAAAGGTGATGGTATGTACTGAGTTTCCAGAACCATTTGACTTGGTTGTCATGTTACTGACATTATTATATGTATATTTTTTGAGGCAGTGTCTTGCTCTGTAAGCCAGGGTGGTTGTGAGCTCACTATGTAACCCAGGCTGGCCTCAAACCCACTGCAATCCTCCTTCCTCAGCCTTCCGGACGCTGAGACTACAGGTGGGCACCACCGTGCCTGTCTCAGTGGCTTCATTATCAACAGCATCTTCTTTTACTTAAAAGTGCCCTAGTTGGGGTGATGAATTATATTATGGTTACCCTTATTTATGTAGTTTGGGTAATATGCAAAATTACAGCCTTTCTGGCTTCAAAGAACAAACTGGCTCTCAAGAGATTTCACCGAAAGTATTTGGCTGAAACTGCATATCAGATTTTGGCTCGAATACAGGTGCATACCTATTTCAATCTAATTTTTGGTAAAGTTCCACCATTGTTATTTATTTCACGAGAAATTCAACGTGTGTGGATGTTTTTGTCCTGGAGTGTAGAAAAGGGGCCATCGTCCTGTTCTCTTTGGGCAGGTCATGTGAGGCTTAGACACACTTCATCCAAGCAATTAATATTCTCAGTTATTCTTTTTTACTTCCCTTCAACACATGTGTCCTGATTCCAAACCAAGAGTGCCTGGCCTCTGTGGAATTCCTCTGAGTCTGATCTTCTTCCATGTTAGTCAAACTCAGATGCTTCATTGGCAGTGTTTTAGAATAATTTTCTCACATTCTGTGCTCTTCTAATTTATTTATTTTACGCTGACTAATTCCTTTCAAGACCTTTAGTTTTGGTTTTATGTGCTATGAAGGGTCTCCATTGTAGATGCTTGAACGTATTCTGGGCTTAGTCTTCTGAGAGTTCCTTCTGAGAGTGTTATGTTTGAAGAGTTTACGTTTGAAGTATCCAACTCTTACTGCTATTCTACGTCCAACCGTGTAACACAATTTTTTTTACAATTGATCTTAGTTTTATATAACAAATTAATTGACTTTTTAAAGTTATTTTTACCTACCTATAAAGCTAAAAAAACCTAAATGAAATTAGATAATAATTCCTACAACTAGATTACTGTTTAAGCACCCAAATTTTGATAGCTTAGGAAGCACTTTTACCATATTTTGTATTTATCAATTATATTTTATTAAAATAATAATTTATTTAAACAGAAACAACCCTGGAGTAAGATTTAAGTGAGGGCTTTGTCACTGGGGAACTTTTACTTGAACCTTGGAGAATTTCCTGGCAGATCCTTTTGCTGGCTTTCTTCTTTTGACTCGCAAATTTGAAATGAGCTTCCCAGGCCACACAAGCCAGCCCTAGATGAGACATCCAATTCTTTTTTCTTCTTTTGTTTTCTCTTTTTCCCAACAGCTATTATTTTATTAGTATGTGGAATGACATAGACGATAAACTTGTGAAATTGGTGTGCATGCATATTCCAGCAACTTCCCATTTACTTCGCCCCTTCCCACCCTCCAACCTTGAGTCAGGCAATAGTGATATCCTGCAGGAAGGGATACTGATACATCCTCTCTTCCTTTCCACAAATCTATCTCTCTGCTTCCAAACATCACTCTTCTGGGGGCTTAACTACTCATTTGCATTTTGGATTTCTCCTATTCGAAGATTCATGCAATGCTTAAATCTCTAGGTCTAATTCATTTAACTAAACATAATGGTCGTGAAGTGTGTCAATCTTCCTGCAAATGACTCACACAGATCTCTCTTTTCAGCAGAGCAGTACTCCATAACTTCTTTATCTATTGCGCTGTTGGTGGGCATTTTGGCATCTTCCATGATATAGCAATTGTGAATTGTGCTGCTACAAACATGCTTCTCTGGTACATGAACACAGAAAAGGTACAGATGGATCAAATGGATTATATTCTTTTCTTTTTTTTTTTTTGAGGAATCTCCATACTACTTTCCACAATGGTTGTGCCAGTTTACAGTCCCACCAGCCATGCAGAATGGTTCCCACATCTCCTGGCACCTTCGCCACTATATATCCTTGTTTGCGTTTTTGATAATAGCCATTTTCACTGGGGTAAGACAGCCAAACCAGTGGGGATCAGGGTCCTTCCTCTTCAGAGATTATCTTCTTTTTTAGTTTTATTTTTGTAAAATAAATCACATGACACAAAATTTAACAATTTTTTTCTTTTGTAAATACATGAACTCCAAATTCCACAGCACCTTGGAACCGTGCGGTTTGGGGAATTAGTGAGCGCCTATGTCCATTCCTTATTCAGAGGTTTACCACTTTCCTATATGACCACCACCTCTCTTTCTACCCTGCCATTCCTGCTGGGGCCTTTTTATGTTTTTATTTTTGTGCATTTCACAAGAGGGACACCGTCTATAGTCTATCTTTAGTGCTTGGTCCATTTCACTGAGCATTATTGACTCTAGGTGGCCACAGTTTTGTTCAAATCCTTCATATCTGCCTTTCTTTATGGCTGCATAGTATTCCATTGTGTATAGGTACCACATCTTCTTCAACCATTCCTGTATGGATGGGCAGGTAGGTTGTTTCCAGGATTTGGCTGTTATGAATTGTGCTGCTATAAACACGGACACGCATTTGTCCTTCTGGTAGGTTGACTTTATTTCTTTTGGGAACATGCCCAGTAGGGCAGTAGCTGGATCAGATGGTGTTTCTATTCTCAGCTTTCTCGGGAACCTCTACACTGCTTTCCACCAAAGAGGAAGTACAAATGGAGAAAAAGCACATGAAAAAGTGTTCATCATTGGCCATCAGAGAAATGCAAACAAAAGCAATGTTGAGGTTTCACTTCACTCCAGTAAGATCGACCTACATCAAGCATTCAATAAATAACAATTATTGGCAAAGATACAGAAAAAAAGGAGCTCTACTTCACTGCTGGTGACAATGCAATCTGAGACCACATCTCCTGCAGTCTCTCCAAGGTGGCCTTTGGATGTACTCCTACTACTCAGTGGCTTTTTTTTTTTTTTTCCTTTTTTACAATTCCTCTGCTGCTCTCTTGGTCACTCCTCCTCACTCACGAGACACTAACTCAGAGGCTTTGTTTGCTTCCATTCCAAAAATACGAAGTGCTGTAAAACATTTCCAACATCCTTGTGGGGATTCCATCACCATAGGGACTTTAGCAACTATGTCTAAATCCCTTTTGTGGTCATTTCTTAGACCCTGAAGCCAATCAACTGTATCATCTCCAAACATCACTAACGCAAACTTCGCCTTACTCAGTACATGTAGCGCAACTACTGAAATTCTTGACAAGTTGGACTTTTACGCTCCATTGATACCTTATTTTTTCTTTATTTTCTTCCTGATTTTAGTTTTACTTACTTGCATATTCAGCTGATAGTTCATAGTGATTTAAAAGTAAAATAAGTCACATTGCGTGGCTATCCCCTTCTGTCATATATTTGGGAGGGAAAGTGAGGGGGGCACACTCTCTGTTTTACTGCCCGCCCTACCTACTTCCTGCGGCTCCTCTGGACATCTTTATCTTCTCTGGGCTTTGGCCACCCGTGCACTTTCAGCAAGGTCAGCAGGAACTTGGAGATCACGGCCCTTTGTCTTCATCATGATTTGCACTGCTTCAGAATGATTATAGTGGCGGGGGTAGGGCAGCTTTGTCTCTGCTGACTCCGATTTCCCTCCTCCACCACCACAGGTAGTTGAGTTTTTCAGACTTTATCTAGGTGAGTACCTTAGTCTATTTAGGACGCTAAAACAAAATACCACATACTGAGTGGTTTGCAGAGAACACAAATTCATCTCTTCCAGTTCCAGACACTGGGAAATTCAAGAGCAAAATGTGGTATATTTGCATCCTGCGGAGGAAATCTTTTGGGTTATAGGAACATCTCTTTGCATTCTTACATGTGGAGAGGATTCCCATAGATCATTTTTATGAGGATGCTGACTTCATAAGGGTTCTGACCTTATTATGTCCTACAGGTGACATCTTGTCATTTTATAATATAAGAGATTAAGTTTAAACAGATGAGATTTAAGAGAACATAAACATTCAGACCATCATCATGGATACAGTGGACTTTATCAAAGAAACTGAATGAATTGAAATATGTAAGGGAAACTGAGCATGATGACTCATGCCTGCAATCCCAGCATTCTGGGAGCCTGAAGCAGGAGAATCTTAAATTTGAGCCCAACTTGGGAATTCAGTGATTTAGCAAGATCCTATCTCAAAAATTAAAATAAGGGATGGTCATGCAGCTCATTATCAGTTTTAAGGCCTTGGATTCAATCTCTAGTACTAAAAAAAGAAGAAAAAGGTTTAAATTCAACACTCTAGGCCACACCCTCAATGGTTGGCTTCTTCCTAAAAGGCCCTGCCTCTTAACAGTTTGATCCAATGAGCTCCCTTCCTTGAACTTAAGCACCTTCCAAATACATGAGGCTTTTCAAATCATATCAGTCAGTAGATTTAAAATGCTCCTACACCTTGTGGTCATACCATAGAACATCGTATCTATCCACTGTGTTAGTGACCTAATCTCGTAACTACATCAACACTTCCACAGCTAAGCTCAGTAAAGTAGAAATAGCCAACACTGTACGTATAACAATTCCTTACTAGTTCTACCAGTTTACAGTCACCAACAATGCAGAAGGTTTTTTTTTTTAAATCGTCTCACCCTGTCCAACATTATTTTGAGTCCTGACTTACAGCCATTCCTACTGGAATCAGGTGAAATCTCAGTGTAATTTTGAGTTGCATTCTCTAGTGGCTAAAGAAGATGCTGAGTATCTTTCATGTACTTACTTGTCATTTGTGTTTCTTTCTCTGCAAAGTTTCTATCCAATTCAGTTACCCATTTTTATTTCTTTTTTTGGTGTATTTTTTCAGTTCTTTGTATGTCCTAGGTATTATTGCTCTGGCCAAGGAATAGGTAGCAAAATATTTTCCCATCTTGTAGGTTTTCTCTTCGTGCTCTTGATTGTTTCCTTTGCTGTATGGAAGGTTTTTAATTTTACACAATCCCATTTTGGTTTGTCAAACTGACATTATGTTAAACAAAGTCCTCCCTATGCCCATGTATTTAGGGATTTTGCCTACATCACCTTCCAGTGGATTCAGTCCTTCTGTTTTAATGACTAAATCTTTGTTCCATTTTAATTTGATCTCAGTACAGGATGAAAAATGCAGGTCTAGATTTATTGTTCTGCATGTAGGTAACCAAGTTTTCCTCAAAACCATTTGTTAAAGAGACTATCTTTTCTCCAATGTATGTTGTTGGCTCCTTTGTCAATGATCAGATGGCTGTAGAGGCCTGGGGTTATCTCTGCAGCCTCGATTCTGTTCCATGGTCCACCTGTCTGTTTCTGTGCCAGTAGCTTGGGGTCCTTACCACTGTTGCTTTGTGTTATAGTTTGATGTTCGTGATTGTGATGCTGCCTGCTTCTGCTTGTTGCTCAGGGCTGCTTTTCTCTGTAAAAAATAGTGGGTGTGAGACTAAAAAGATATTTAAAGCCAGATGGTACAAGAGCTTGTCGATACCATACAGAATTATCTTTGT
This sequence comes from Ctenodactylus gundi, assembly GCA_004027205.1. Taxonomy (NCBI): domain Eukaryota; kingdom Metazoa; phylum Chordata; class Mammalia; order Rodentia; family Ctenodactylidae; genus Ctenodactylus; species Ctenodactylus gundi. The sequence goes on from PVKB01000050.1 coordinate 845,566, forward strand.
ATGAGAGAGGTGGAGTCACAGGACATACTAAAAGGGATGAACGAGTCAAAGTGTAATGCAAAAGCTAACTGTCACTCGTAACCGGTGGTTTGAATAGGAGAAGTAGTGGGACTACCTGTAGTTGTCTGCCGGTGTCTGGGGAATCAGTGCCATGACCTTTTTCATTTACCAAAACCCGCATATGCAGGTTCCTCACATAAAATGGTATAGTAGTTGCAAAAAGTTGGTGGATAGCCCACTACACACTTTAAATCTGCTCAATGATAATGATAATACTTACCATAATAAAATTGACATGTTATATGCAGTATTATTAAAGGTACACTAACAAGACAAAACTGTCATGCTCCTATAGATGCAATTCAAAAACATTTTTGACCTGAGGTTGGTTGCAGCCATAGATAGAGAACTCACAGATAGAGGATTGATTTTGTGCCATTATATAAAATGTTCCATATGTTCACTGATGCAGCTCGAGGCAGAAAGCAGCAATATGGGTCCATATGCTTATCAAAGAACGAGGAGCACTTGATAAGGCAGCCATTGTTTTGACACAATTGGGAATTTCCAAAGTGTGAGAATGACGTTTCCATGCTTCTTTGTGATTCATGGTTACTAGGAGCAAGACTTATTAGGCTTTGAAATAATCCTTAGATCATTTTTGCCAACACAAATACCAGTGTGTGTGTTTTTTTTAATTTGTAAGAGTTGGCATCAATCTTTTGAGTTTCTGCAGTGAATTGGACAGGTTGACCAACCTTCCTGAGCTATATGTACACCCTTAGAAAAAAAGAAAGGAAACCGTTATTCAGAAGCAACTGTGGGGTTACTTACGACTTCTTATGTCCTGTAGCCAGTTTCTGGCTTAGCTGGGGGACCCCCTAAGCCTCTTACTTCTACTTATTTTCTGGTTCAGAAGCTGTGGTGTGGTATTGGCCTCCCACCTCTCAGAGCGCCCTTGTCCAGGTGGCCTGATCAGCACACTCCTTCCTGTCTGCAACACTAAGCTTCCACTTGTTACTGTTTCCTCCTTTACTCTATGATCCAAAATTTTCCAGGACCCAAAATATTAGACTTTCTCTGTTTCTTTTCACTCTTTCTCCTCCTCTTCCCATTTCTCTTTTTCTTTTTCTTTCCTAACTCCATCATAAAATTTAAATATTTTTCTAATTTGTAACTTTCATTACAAGTAACACCATTATTTCCCAAATAATACTTCCATATTAATCAACCATTGATACCCTTTGTGATGAAAATATCCCTTCAAACCTGGCCATAGTGGCACACTCTTTAACCCTAGAACTTCAGAGGCTGAAGCAGGAGGATTTCCATACATTTCAGGCCAAGCTGGACTACATAGTGAGTTCAGGACCAGCCAGAACTATAGACAGACCCTGACTTAAAACAAAAAATTCTTTCAAGCTTTATTAGACTTTGATTATTAAACATTTTTATGAAATTTACTTGTACCAAGTAACATTTTTACATTCTGCAAAACTGCGAAAGTCTAAACACTATTTTCCTGATGTTTTTGGATGCAGCAAATAAAAAATATAGAAGAATTTACTCAAATATTAGTGTTTCCAAGAAAACTACAGACTTAGAGTTTTTCTTTCATATATTTGTTATAGTAAAAAAGACTTCTTTTTCCCAGACAAGGAGATAAATCTTCCCTGTTGTGATTCAAGCATTTTCTAGGAACTGTAAGAAAACTCATATTTTAATGCCAAGACGTGGGAATAAGAAAGATTTTTTAAAGCCTTCCCCCCTGATGATTCTCATATGGAACTTGATCAAAGCAGAATCATAAGTTGAATACAAAGTGATGCTACACGTGGCCAGTGTGACAAAAGCTAAGGTGGCCAGACCCACTGAAAACGAGGACACCACCACAGTATAGTCCCACCTGTTTAAGAAGAAAAGCTCTATGGGATCACCTATAATGATGTTTTGATACACTACATGCTGCAGAAGTTATACATAGTTCCTGGTTCTATTTCACTGATACATCTTGAGAGCCTGTGATGTTACAGGGCAGGGAATGCGTAGTGTTACCCACAGAAAGAACAACATCTAAAAGTGTATTTCCAATTTTAGGACTTAAAAGTTGCCACTGCCTGCCTCACAGTAAAAGAAAAGCCAAATAGTCATTGACTTTTTTTTTAGATTATTCAGAGAGCCAAGGTCACAGGTCAAACTACCACCCTGAAATCGAGAGAGGCGGGTGAGTTTGGGGACGTCACCAGTGAAATCAGCTTACCAAGAACAAGACAGTTGAAGTCAGTAACTGGTAGGAACATTTGAATGGTGATTTTGACAGATTGCTGGAGGCTGAGTGTGGGATAGTGTGAGAATGAAAATCTCCTGAAGGCTGCAGTCTTGGAGGACCCACACATTTCATAAATTTTACCTCTGGGAATCCCATCAGGTTCTCAGAGTAAGATGCCAAAAAAAATAATAATAATCCTGCCTTAGCTCTAGCAGGAGGGGAGCAAACATAACCATTTTGAAATATGCGCAGAGTAATCTGCATTATAAAATGTTAACCCCTGGAGCAAAGAATTCCCTGTAGTCTTATGCCACCTAGGCAGAGGACATGACTCAGTTCTAGAACCCTCTGGCGTTGCTATCTCCCATTGAAGGAGAGGAGAGAAGGTAAGAAATCCTTGTGAAGATTGCAGTCTGGAAGAGTAAGCCTAACAAGAGACTGGGATTTAATCATGAGATTATATTTTATTTTTCCATTTTTATAGCTTATCACCAATTACATGGGTTTCTAGCATAAGAAAAGACTATAGCAACACATACTTTTTATTATATTATTGACACATTTGAATTTCACAAGTTAATAAATTTCTCAGTGACATTTACATGCATGTAAATTCAAGTATTTTGCTTTGCTCGTATCGACCTTTGTGTTTACGCACGTCTCTCATACACTCCTACTCTGATAGGCCTTCTCCGACTTCCAAGGCATCTTGTGCTTGTTTCCACATATGAGACAAAGCAAGCGACACTTGGCTTTCTGTGACTGGGTTACTTTGCCTACCATCAGAACCTCCAGTTTCATTAATTTCCTACATGCCATGACTTCATTCTTTCCTACAGCTGCATAATAGCTCCGTGTACTATTTCAGGTGATATTCTTCAGGAAGCTCAAAGACAAAAGAAAACTAAAGGTGCGCAACCTGACGCGATTTGAAGCCTTTGGCTCTCCTAGCCGCAGCAAAGAGCCAATAGCGCTCCCTCTGAAGGTCTTCCTCTTTACTTCCTTTGACCCATTATGTCACGTCTGGCTTTTAATAAGAAGTTGCGAAGCATGTTCAAAGACAAGAAAAGAACAAAGAAGAGACAGAGCCCACGGTGGAGCCGGACTCGGACATGACGGAGGAAAAATCACACAGGGGGCTGGAGACAGCTGTGAGCAAGGTGTTAGGGGAAAGGTAGACAGCCCCGGTACACAGAGGGAAGGAAGGGCTGAGAGGGAAAGCAAAATTCCTGAGACCAAAAACCCTTGAGCAATTTACTCTTGAATCTATATAAACAAATATCTGAGAAGAATAAACGAAGATTTAAAAAATCATTATTGTCGCTTGACTCAAACTATGATTCTTTATAATAAGAAATAGTAGAAACATGTTGGGTCATTGTAGCTAAAATGAAGTGAATAATGATTTCATGAGAGATCAGAGGAAACAATTCTCTAAAGCAAAAAGATACCTGCCTACGGTGACAAGAGTCCCTCAAGTGTTATTTGGACATGACCTTGGGCTACTTGCAAATGTATACTGAAAATCATAGCGTAGCCACTTAAAAGTAGAAAAAAGGAAGTACAATTAGCATTCTAAGGGAATATAAAAATAGAATTATGTTCTATTATTTTATAGAACATGTTTAATTAAAACTAGAGAGAAAAGAAATATTGTGGGGGAGAGCAACAAGAAACAAGTAAGCAAATGAAAAACCATCTCCAAGAGATTATCGAGCTGTATCAATGATCCCTTTAAACGAGAGTGGGCTTACTGCGTCAATTAATGTCAAACGCCAAAATAGAAGAAATAAATCCACACCTAGCTGGATGCTGTCTGCAGCACACACTATTTGCTATAGTCACATAGGTTAAGAGTACAGCCATAGAGAAAGATATGCCATGTTGATTCCTATAAAAAAGAAGCTATGTCAGTTTCAGATAGGAACATTAACAAATAAAAGATGAGCATTACATAATAATAATAAGGTAAGTTATTTGAGCACATAGGACATTTTATAGCCTTTATAAGTCTAATATCAGAGCATCAAATTTCTTTAAGGAAAAAAAAACTGGTAGAATTTGAAGGAAAAAAAATAGTCTAATTTATTACTACAATGGGAAACTTCAACATCCTTTTTCCTGTAAGCTGAGAGCTCCAGGAGGCAGAATACTAGTAAGAATACTGCTCACCTGAGGAATACTATGAATCAACTTGATCAAGTCGGCACCCTTAGATGATTTCTAACAATGGCAAAATTAACATTTTTCTCAAGCTTTTATGAGGCAGAGTCTAAGAAGAATCATATTCTGGGGTAGTAATGCACCTTAATCAATTAAGTGTGTAGACATTATACAAAGAATACTCTTAGACACAGATGCTATTAAATAGGAAATTAGTAACCAATAGCTGGAAAATACCTAGATATTCGGAGATAGAACAGCACATTTTCAAACAACGCGTGGGCCTAGAAGTCTGATCTGAGTTGAAGAAAAAACATAACATACTAGAAGTAGTATGATGAAGGGAAGTAGAGCTTAGAGGACGTTTTATAGTATAAAATGCATGTAGTAGAAAAGAGTAAAGGTCTCAAGTCAATAATTTATGCTTTCATTTTATGAGACTAGAAAAAGAAATATAGACCTAAAGCAAGCAGAGCAAAAGAAATCAAAATTAGAGGAAAAATCAATCGATAGAGAAAGCAGCAGGAAAAAAATCAAAGCATCCAAAATTAGCACTTTGAAAAAGATCACAGAAATGATGGGCCACCATCCAGACTGTTCAACAATGGGAAGGGCACAGGGGACCAAAGTTCCCCGCAGTAGAGACCAAAAGGCTGTCATCACTACTGCTCCAGTGGATGCTAAGTGCATAATGAAGAAATACAAACAGTTCTATGCTCATAAATTTGATGATTTTAATGACATGTGTAAATTCACTGGAAGTCATAAACTTACAAAAGAATAAATAGATAACATGAGTAATCCTACACCTACTCAATAAATTGAATAACTGACTGTGAACATTTCAAAACAGAAAGCACCAAGCCCAGATGGCTTCACTGGTGAATTCTACCCAACGTTTAAGAAAGATACCATAACAATTCATCACCCTGTGTTGTGGAAAATAGAAGCCATTGGCTTGCTTCTGAGCTTATTCAAGGCAGCCAGTATTATCTGAATACCAAAACTGGACAAAGAAAGTATAGACAAAGAAAAGTACAAACCAAAATGTTTCATAAATATAGATGTGGAAATCCTCAGACAAATTGTGGTAAATCAAAGTTAACAGTATACAAAAATAAGTATAGCTATTGTTAGTTGTGCTGCTATGAACATGGGTATACATGTATCTCTGTTACATGTGTTTCTAACTGTTTTGGGAATACTCCCACAAGAGATATAACTGGATCAAAGGGGATATTTGTTTCTTTTGAGAAATTTTCATACTGCTTTCCATAATGATTGTACCAGTTATGTGGAAGATATCAAAGTACCCATCGACAGACCAAATGATACATAGATTGCGGTATTTATACACAATGGAATACTACTCATCTATAAAGACAGATAGGTTGGAGGTTTTTGTAGGTAAATAGACACAACTTGAGACTATCATGCTCAGTGAAGTGAGTCAGAAGCAAAAGGTGAAATATCAAATGGTTTCTCTAATATGAGAAACCAAAATCACAATTATTTCATAGAACTAACTGAGGGGAATATTAGGAATTGAAGGGATTGGAGAGGAAGTGAGAGGGTTGAAAAGGGGGAGGGGAAGCATTTGTAATTTTGCTGCAATATGTAATACACAAAATACCCAAGATCAATGTAAACATTATGCATAGCATCTATACTTATCGATAAAATAGGAAAAAAGTAAGCATAGCAAATATATCTTATTTTAAGTTGAATTGATATCATGGAATGCTCTATATTCATTACTAGAAAGACTTAATGTTATTAAGTTATTAGTTCTTCAGAAGTTTATCTGAATATTTAACCCAAATCTAATCTCACAATATCTCACAAGCTCTTTTGTAAACACATATAAAACATTTCTAAAGTTTGTAAGAAAAGGCAAAAGAACTAAAACAGTAGAAACATTACTGGGAAGGAAATTGGGAAAGTCTGTCTCAAATCAAAAACAAATGTGAGCTAGCCACATAGATCAATGTGAAAATTCTGGGCCCAATCTGCCGTACCCCCATTCCCAAAAACGGAAGGCTAGATAAACAAGACTAAAGTTCAAGACTTATAGGAAAGCCCCAGTGATCAACACAGCACCGTACTGACAAAAGAGAAGACAGACACGCCTAGGTGTGGTGGTGCAGATCGGCAGCTCCAGTGCTGAGGTGGAAGAATCACTCGAGCTCCAGAGATCAAGTCCAATATATTCAAAATGGCAAGATCTAGCCTCAAAAGCAGATCAAAACACCAACCAAGCCAACAATCAAGCAAAAAAGCCCAATGCCTTTGAAGCACCCAACTTAGAGTAGGAGTAAACAAGCTACAGACTGGAAGAAAACTGAAGACAATTTATCTGTATGCTTTGAACTTGTTTTCAAATATTTCCAAAACATACATTTGATCATATTGAACTTGTCGCCAAACTCCTCAAAGAATAATTAAATCTCAGTAACAAAAAATCCCCCCAAATTTAAAAATAGGCAAAAGAATTGAACAGATACCACAACAAAGATGATAACCATATGATACAAAAAGCATGTGACCTGCACAATTTAGTATTAGAGAATTGGGAAGTGGAATAACAATAACATACATCTCATAACAAATAGGACAACTAAAACCCCTCCCTGTCCCAAATAGAGCTGGTAAGAGGGTTATGTATCAGAAACTTGCACACATTACAGAAGTACAAAATGATGCAACATATTTTGTCCTTTAAGAGAACAATTTGGACTCTTTTCTATATAGCTAAGCTTAGTCTTATTGTATCATTCAACAATTGCCTTTCCAGTACTTACCCAAATCGATGGTTACCTTATGTCTGCCCAGAACTATGCATGTATTTATAGCAGCCCTATTCATAACCACCAAAACCAGAAGCCACTAAAATAGTTGAATGGATAACCTAACAGAGGTTCAACCATACTATGGAATGCTGTTCAAGAATAAAATGATGTGAGCTATCAAGCCTCTTGTTGAAATAGATAAATTTTATATATTTCTTACAAAATGAAAAAAACAGACTGAAAAGGATACACATTATATAATTCCAATTATGACATTTTGTAAAAGGTTAAACTAGGAGGTGGTAACAGCAGTGATTACCCATGAGAATGGCAAGGATCGAATAAGTGAAATATTACATTTTTAGTGCCACAAAACTCTTCTTTCTGCTTCTATCATGTGGAGACATGATATTATGTATTTGTGGCAACCTATAAAGCCGAACAACAGAGTAATCCTTCATGTGTGCTTATCAAAAATATGAGGTTGAGAGTCCCAGAGAGGAAGGCAGATTGTGAGAAGGGAATCTGACCATATTACAAACATATGAAACAACCTGAGCGAGACCAGCACTGGGAAAGGTGGTGGCGTAACTCAGAGCAGAGTCTGTAATACCAAAGGGGAAGAGAACAGTTCGGAAGTGCTACCCACCAGTTCACGTAATTATTTTCCATGGGAATATAGGTTAGTGTTTCTAATACTGCTATGCAGTGTGCCAAAGTTGAAAAATTAAGCAATTGACAGAAAAATAAGAAAAACAGATTTCTCACTGTTCAGACAGAAAAATTATAGATAAGCAAAGAGAAATGGCCAGAATAATCCAATGGATTACTGTTGGATAGGCTGTAATGGATAAGATACGGACAGCAAATTTAGCTTAATTTTGAAATAGCCAAAGCTGAGCATGTAGCTTAGTGGTTAGAGCCCTGGCCAAGACAGTATATGGCCCTGGGTTCGATTCCCCAGCTCCACATAAGCCAGGCATGGTGATAAATGCATGTAATGCTAGCACTGTGAGGTCGAGGCAGGAGGATGGCCTTTTGTTCAAGACCAGCCTGGGCTATGTAATGAGTTCAGACCAGCCTGGACTACAGAGTGAACCTGTCTCAAAAGAAATAGAAGGTTCCATATGTGGCGTTTACACATATACTACACACTGAGTGGTTTCCAGGGGTCCCCAGCCTTTTTAACACCAAGGACTAGTGTAGTTAAAGACCATTTTTCCAAGGACCAGGGGAGCAAATCACTGCCCCGTGTGATACCTCAGTGGCACTAGAACCTAGTAGGAGAACACTGACAGGAAGCAGAGCTCTCTCAACTGCCTGAGAAGCTGGTCTCTCGAAGGTCACAGGTGGTGCCAGTCCACAGCCCCAGGGTGGTGGTCCCCTGTGTAAACCAACAGGTTTTTATTTTGCACAGTTATGAAAGTTGAGTGGGTAGACCAAGATCAGAATGCTGAAAGTCTTACTTCCCTCAAGCGACCTCTTTCTGGAGTGCACAGGCTGCCTTCCAGCTACCGATGGCAAGAGTGTGCTCTAGTCTTTCTTCCTCATTTTTCTAAGTTCATTAATCTTATCATGGGACTCCACCATCAAAACCTCATCTAAATGTAATTACGTCCTCAAACCACCACCTCCAAATAACACTGCACCAGGAATTAGGGCTTCAACACATTATCCTTGAGTAGACTCAAGCAATGTAGAGTGGAACTATAAAATGCCAACTATAGCTATGAATCCATAATAGTATAATTAAATTATTGACCTAATAAATACTAATAACTAATAATTAATAATGATAATTGTTATTATAGTAACTATTAACTTCTTGAAACTGCCCAAGTCATCAAAATCAAAGAGATTCTTATAAATTATCAGAGTTAAGGGAATCCTAATACATGATAACCATATAAATTTGGAAATTTGGGTGGTGTTCCAAAACTGAAAAAGGTCACTAGGTCAAAAGAAAGAAAATTCTTTAAAAATTATGAACTTTAGTTAACTAATGTGTATCCATGCCACCTCGTTAATTATGACAAATGAATTGTGTAAATATACGACATTAATAAAAGGGGAAAATGGGCATGAGTATCTGGAACCTCTTCCTACTATCAATATTTTCTCAGATTTTCTGAACACCGGAATTTGTTCTGAAGAATAAACTCTATTAAAATGACTTCACAGCACGTGTCATCTTACTGTGAAATAGGACAGGACATTCACAAAAATCAAGCGACAGGCCAGTCAAGGACACTGTGCTCCCATGAGTCTTCTAAGAGAAAAGGGACGAGAGAACACCTGCAAATACCCTGTGGGGGTGGGGAGGAATTTGGACAGCGCTTTGAAAAGTGAGAAGATTTTTGTTGAGTTGAAATGAAGGATGTACACCGAGGCATTCCGAATGGGAAACAGCATGAAGTAAGGTGTGGATGGCTTGGGATATGACCTGCATGGTCTTACTGAAGGTGAGGGTGAGTTCGGTTAAGACCGAGTTTGAGGGCCTTGAATGTAAGAGGAAGGGCTCCTTCTGTTCAGTGGAGGAGGAGTTCTGGGTGAGCAGAGGATGCAAGGTGGTCCATTGGGAAGGACCACGAATGGCTAAGGAGAAGGTATCTTCTAGGTATTGTCTGTGCCTGAGGCAGAAGGATGTAGCTAAAGATTTCACAGCAGTATTGGAACTGTGGAGGAAGGTGAACAAGGCAAATACGAAGCTAGGTGAGGTGGAGAACAGGTAGCAGATGTGGTATTCTCTGCTTTTTACTCACCTTGTATTGATTCTCCCTCTTTTTCCTTAACTGCAAATTCTTCTTCTATTGAGGAAGACAACGTGTTGGTTAAAAACACTTCATATATTCCATTGCTCCAAGAAGAGCCATGTTGACTGGTTCTAACCAATGAAGTCTAAGAAGAGGTCTAATGAAAGAACCTTTGATTTTCTGATAAAACAAGACTGTAGCTGTTGGCTAGTGTCTCCTCTGTGTCTCCCTCCTCTCCTTAATTTCCAAAGGGAACACACATGCCTAGGGTTGCAGTAAACATCATATAATTAAGAGAAAGAGTGTCACACAGTAGGGGACAAGAAAGAGACATGTTCCTGATAATAGGTCCAGTTTTTTTGAGCTTTGCTTGATATGATGAGAAATGAAAATGTTTAAATGAGTGCTGTTGGATTTCTTTTAGAATATTAATTGAAACAGGAAATGTTCACCCTCAGAGACTAAGCCCTAACAAATTAGAAAATAGTGCCTTATTAATTCTCAAACTAAGGTTGAGTGGTAGTCTAAGATGACTGCATAGGAAGCATTCTGTAGAAAGCATTTTGCATATTGAGTTTGAAAGTAGTCTATAATAAAGACAATCTATAATGAATAAATTAAAGTCTAAATGCATGGTGTATTATAGAAATATATACTATTGAAATAACATAAATGAAATGAGAAAGCCAGGATATTTTAATGTCAAAAAGCTAGTCACAGTGCATATTTTTGTTTGTAAAAATTTCCTGTGATTGTAGCTATACGATCATACAGCAGGAGAAAGAACATCAAATTATTGCTAATTCCATTAAGTAAACTGTGGAAGTATACTTGAAAAAAATCCCACTTTATTTAGAACTGCATAGCTAAGCGTGAAGAAATACCTCTGAGTATAGCTTTTATTACAGTGCATCTGTGAATAAGTACAGCCGGCCATCAGGGAATGTGGAGTCACCACTTTCCGGGACCTGCTTGGTTTCTAATTTGCTTTTATTTACATCACAAACATATACAGCCCGTGTGTTTGCTTCCTATCGATTTCATAACAGATTTCCTACAAGTTAGTGACTACAAATGGTGGAAGCGTGTTTTCTTATATTTCTGAAGGTCACGAATCCAAAATGGCTACCCTTGGCTAAAGTCAAGATGTCAGCGTGCTTTCTCTAAAGTTCCAGGGATAATTCTCTACATTGACTTTTCAGCTATCCTGATCTACATGCCTCGGCCCACGGATCCACATAGCTCTGGTGTCTGCTTTTGTGGAGAAAGCTCCCTCGTGTGACCCTCTTTCCCTATGGAGACCTTCTATGATCACATGGGTATACCCAGGTAACTCAGGACAGTGTTCCCATCCTAAGTGAGTCACATCAGACAAGTTCGGTTTGGATACAACTATGCAGTACTTTGAGGAACAATTATTCTATTGATACTTAACACACTCCTTAATTGCATTCTTAGTTTTTGCTTTTGGAAGCATTTGACATTTAATAAAATTCCCTCAAATCTTATATTTTTAAACATTTTAGCATATCACTAAGTCATTTTATTATTTCCCTAATTCTTTTGGTTAATGAAGTTTTAGTCAGTTGTACTCCCATCTTTGCATTTAAATTCTCTAGATTGGCAGCTTGGTAAAAGTGAGAGTCTTTTAAAAATATATTTGTATCTCTTGGTATATTCTCCTGGTAAAATCAAGTTCAACGCTGATAACCAGAAAAATAGCATTCTTTGGATTAATGCTGCAAGTTGAACAAATACATTTTGCCCTTTGAGCAATCATAGTTAGATCATATTTATGAGGGATATATTAATTTAGTAAAAAAACACAAAAAATGCTGATATTCCTACCGAAGTGGGTCCTAAACTTCATCTGAATGTGAGAAGTCACTACTGTATGTCTTAGAGTGCAAGAGGTGTGTTATTACTCAGTCAAGGCACACCATTTGTTCTGCACACTAGATAGTGTAATACATAGAAGTTTCTTGTTGAATTATCTGAGCAGTGCACATGCTCACAGGAGGTTAACAGTGGTTTTATGAGCCCAATGTGGAGTGAAGTATCGATTCATGTTACATAATATGGATGAACCTCAGATGCGTTATGCTACATAAGAGAATCCAGACGTGAAAGAATGCTTATTATGTAACTCTGTTTACATAAAATGCCCAAGAAAGGACAGAGGTACAGAAAGTAGATTAGTATTTAAGGATGTTTTGATGGTCACAGGAGGGAGAGAAAGGGGAGAGAGAGGGAGTGTCTCTGTGGGTAAAACAACTACTTTTGGAGTTATGGACTTTTTCTAAAATTGGACTATTGTGATAGATGCATATTTTTGTACAGTTACTAAGAATCATTAAATTACATGCTTAAAATGAGTAAATATAGCAAATAAATTATGCCTCAATAAAATTATTAATATAAATTTTAACATATTCCCCCAACATTTATTTCCAAAAGCAGCTTCTCTGTTAAAACTATTATATGATAATACTTGGAGAGAGGTATTTTATAACAAAAAGAGATTATAAACAGCTTAGTATGTTCAACAATAGAGATTAGTCAAGTCAATTATGGTAAAAATCTTGTGATAAAAATCTGTGTGTGTCAGAAGATGATAAGCTCATGCTTAGGAAACTAATAAAATGAGAAAATAATATATCAAATGAAAAACCAGCTGCTAAATCTCTATCCTTTAGGACCCCAAGTTGTTAAGTGACATAATTATAACTTGTTTGTTTTCAGAGAGCATAGGATATTAACCAGTAGCATTCTCATTGACTCTGATAACAGAAGCGTCTGTTGTTGTACCTATTGCAATTGTTCCAGTTCCATCAGAGCTAATTGGCATGGGGCATCAAGACAAATATGCTACCATTTCCTAATACAGAACCTACTGTACAGCAACGGCAGTAAACAAAATAGATGAAATCACGTGAATTCTTTATTATTAGGAGAATTAACACTTGTTGAGACGAACCACTGGGAAAAGGAAACGCATGCATATTCAACAGTCCTCTTTCAAGCAGTCCAGTTAAATTAGTGTCTGCATGAAGCAAACTCTCTCCCCAATACCTCATACTCCGGGGACTTCTACTGCAGGCTCCTCCCTGCTTGCCAAGCTGTTACCTGCTGTGACTGGGACTTCAGCTGTGATTTATTTGCTTCGTCCTATTGTCTAATTAAATATTACCAGATACCAGCCCCACTCGAAGAGGTGTAAGAGGAAATGTGCATGTTGCAGACTTTCCAGACACTTAGCTCTATGAATTTACCCCGAGTCTCCCCATCCTTGCTTGTCTTTTCGTAAGTTCTCGTTACATCTGTGTATTTCTTCATTAAACTCTCCTTCTGCCAATTAGCCTTGATAGCATGCTCTCCTTCAATGCGGCAGATTCCCCATTTTAATAATCGTGGCCTTTTAACCTATTTGCAAAAAATTTACTAGAAATAAATTTTAAAACCTAATAGTGGTTATCTGTGATGGGAAGATAACAAAAGATTTTTCCTGCATATGATTTTGCATTTGCCAAATTAATTTTTAATTTTGCATACACTCTAAAGCTATTGATACATGAAATTTAAAAGAGAACTCCAAGTTGTTTCTTATCCATATTTCTTCTGCTTCTTAACATTAAAAGAATCTATAATCAATAGTGGTCTGGTGCAGAGTTTCTTAACCTTGGCACTGTTGATATTTCAGGCTGTATAATTCTTTCTTGTAGAAAATGTATTATGCATTTAGTCACAGCACTACCTACTAGCCACTAAATGCTAATAGCATCCTTCATTTGTGACAAAGAAAAATTTCTCCAGATACTGCCACATATCCACTTCAGGGTCTGCTGTGCACCTGCAAAACAACCGCCAGTTTGGAAACCAGTCTTAAGATGTTTGCTATGTCCCTCCTGTACAATTTCCAGTGTACATCCTTGCCTCTCTGCTTTCCCCAGGCATGGAATGTGCCAGCCTCTCAGGGCAGAGCCTAGCCTCCCTCATCTGTAAATATTCTCATGAGTTCCACGTGGTTTTCCTCCTGAGACCTAAGAACATGCAAACAATCGTCTCAGTAAATGCTCAGGAGCACAGGAAACTTTCCACAGTCTTGGCAATTCTCTTTCGCCTTCTTCCAAATTGTTTACTCTCCATATTTGGTCAGTGATGAGTATGAGTATTAAATCAAAATGATAACGTCATCAGTCAATGAGAAATGAGGTTCCTGTTGCAAGTCACTACTCACTACAGAAAATAGATCAGCTGCTACACACTGTATTACCCTTAAAAATAGATTATACATCATTGATTTCTTCTACAGAGATATTTTTTTCTCATAGGCAGAGTTTTACCTTAAGGTTCTAAGGCCATCATAAACTTCAGACCAACTGACAACAAACTTCTTGTCATTGGAGCACTTGGTTAATAAAAATATTTGTTTTTCTTCCAAATATAAATAACTGGTTTTTGGATTCAGATGCATGAATCATAAAAATACGTATAAATTTAGTTTAAAAATTCTAAAGCTCAGCTGCTGGCTAAATCAATAATTCACTGTACATCTGTAATAATCATTGCATGATGACACCCCCCAATCTGTCTTTAAGTTATGGACCAATTTAAAAAATACTTTTCATCAGACAATAATACAAATACAGGCTAAATTTATTTTCTTTGTAAATACTGCAGTACCAGATGCTTTCTGTAACTAAACAAAAGCATAAAACTTGAATAATTTATTACACGTGGTACCTAATTTTCATCGTTATACTGGGTTTTCCAGAATGATAATCATGAGTCTAGATGTAGCATTCTCTCTATTTTACACATCCTTCTGTTTCTGGTCAGAAAAAAATTTCTCTTTATAATGCAGCTTTATTTCTTCTCCGCGATTATGAAATTTTCCCTGACTGCCTCGGACAGACTTACCAGGTCCCCAGATGTTCTTGTGGCTTGTGTATCTATTAGATCTCTTCTTACAGTTTACTTTCATCACTTCTTATACACTTTTTCCTTCCTGAATCTCTCGCGTACCAGATATCAGAGAGACTTAATATTTTCATTCTTTAATAAGTATTCATTTGACATTGAATTTGTTGTAGGTACCAAGCTATTATCTAGAAATGCAAGGAAATTTTTCTATGTTTTTGTTTTTGTTTTTTTGTTTTTGTTTTTTTTGTTTTTTTGTTTTTTTTGTTGTTGTTTTGTTTTGTTTTGTTTTGTTTTTGCTCTTCATATTGAAGGAGGAGACAGGAAACCAACCGCAATGCAGTGAAAATAGCATAATGATGGAGGGTCTCTGCTCAGTCATGGAGTAAGGGAAGGATCAGGAAGAGGGATGGCCTCTGACTTGAGTTTTGGCAAATGAGGAATTGACATCACACCGGGGTGGGTAGTAGGAAACAGCGGTGCGGTGCCAAGAACTAAAAAGGCTGCCTATGTAAGACCTGAGGTGTAGGTGTGAGGAGCTGCTCTGGTGATCTTGGGTCCCTTTCTGTGTCATCTGCCCATCTGGGCAACTTACCAGCTTGTACTCACAGGCTTTGTAAGGCATAAGCGCTTTGGTTCATGTGTGTCTGATTTGACAACACGATGCTCTATATCTCAAAATGAAAGAAAAGCAGACAATAATAGTGCTTGAGATAGAGATTTAGTGCACACCGGAAAGAAAGATGTGGATTTTAAGGAAGCTCTTTTTTGATAAATGAGAAAGAAAAATTTTGGGGAGTAATTAATAAGAAAAAAGTAGTGGAATAGTTCTACACTAATTATAATGGGAGAAGGATGTGGTGGGAACTGGGGATTCTAGGAAAGCTCCCCTGATGTTGTGGATCATAGGTGTCTGCTGATCCCAATCTGTACCAATGTGGCACTTTCTCCAATAGTGCTTGGCAGTACAGATACAGGAGCGGAAGACAGAGATGAGTGTGCACTCAAGGCTGGAGTGATTCTACACTCCTGTCAATGTAGTCCATTAGAGTTTTTGGTATAGGAAAATAAGTATTAAAAAACCAAAGCAAGATTTATTCTTTGCCCACATATTGCACCCCATTCTTTGATTACCAATATAAACACAGATTATCACTTAAACAACCACATGTGTTCACCCTGCAGCCTGTCTCTCTTTTTTAAACTTTGTCTTCCTAAATGTAGAAGGACAAAATTTAAGAGGAAATTTTAGTGCATGCGCAGCACTTTAGCTATATCATGTATTATATTTTATTTGTGACTCAAGACAGTTCATTACCACAAAATGAAGCAGGGCAATTAAGTGGTGGGTCAGAGATTGGGTCTGATTGATACAAACACAGGGCGATTCTTAAGGATAACCAACTATTTTTTTTGAGACAAGGTCTCACTCTGTAGCAACTCTATTTTTAATATAAAGAGGGAATATGAGTAAAATGGAGACCAAGATGCTACACGTAGTTAAAATATATAATAGATTATCGATCCACATCCTTTTGAATGTGAACCCTCTAAAAGACATCATGTGTGTGGGTGGGATGATAGTCATTGTAAGTCATCCATTTATTATTCTAGAAACCTTTCATCCTATGTTGCTTACTTAAACTAACATCCCTATTTTTAAGTCACGTATCTCCCCAAATAATTATAACAGACAGAGATGGCATGATTCAAAAACACATATTGAACAAAAATATTCATAGCTAATTTATCACTAGTAAAACGCTTTTTGGAACCCCTAAAATTATTTCTGGAAGGCGTTTACCATAATAATTAGCAGAAATAGTGAATTAGAAATGACTAGTTTTCCAGATGGAATACTGCTTCTTGGATCTTTGGAGAAATGTTTTGGAGAAGCAGTATAATTACAGATAGACAACACAACACTTCTCCAATTTTCAGGGAAATGGTCCTTAGCATATAATGACAGCTTGAATATGCTTCTTTGTTCAGAAAAAAAATGGAAATTATTATGCCTTAGAGTTAACTGCCATCGCTTCTCTATAGATGTGGGAATAATTTCAGCAGAAGCTCAGTGATAGCCATATTATTACAGTGTTCTTTAAATCATGTGTATTAGCATGCTTTGTCTTGATTTAGTCCATAATATCTTAAAGTCTCAGCAAGAGTAACCAAATGTTGAGAAAAGACAGGTTTTTTTCTTCTTCTTCTTCTTCCATCAGATGGCTCAGTTCCCATCCAGGAGAGCCTGGTGCTGAGGGTAGGTATACACTCCACAGGGAATCTCTTGTTAGAGTTGCTGAGCGTCACAGAACCTGAGGTTCAGAAACTCAGAAACTCCTGAGGATTATTACCATCACCAGCTTAGCAAAGGTGGAGGCTGGAATGAAATTCCCTGGGGGAGTTTTTCAGAGGTAATATTCCCAGAAGAAGCAGTACCGATAGTCAAGTGTCGAAGCACATGCCCTAAAGTGCTAGTCAAAAGATTAGTAGTTCTAAGAACCTGCCTAAATTGCCAAGATGTAAACTATGTAAGGAAAATGTCATCATGGTGTTTAATGTAGTAAGATAATTTTCATACTTCTTCAGTTTCTGAGTTTTTAATCCCAGTTATATTTTTTTCCCTCACATACTATATCGGTGAAGTAGGTAAGGCACATAGTTCCTTCCTAGAAGGGGAGAAGAGATGAAGAGAAACGGTCTCACGTAGCATCTATTGATACACTTCCTCCCTTCTGCCTGTTAGCCAATTATTTACTGTATGTAGTCAAAAATGCTTTCATGAAATCATCACGTAAGCACATGAGAACATATTATGAAGCAGATTGAAGTTCTGAACAGGGACTGCTGCTTTGACATCTGCATGCTAATCATTCCAGTGCTGCTCACATTGGTAAAGTATTGCTATATACAAAGAGAGTGACATATTTATAAGTAACCATTATTTTATCCTATACGGTTGTGTTAGCTTTAAGAAGTAGAAGATATTTTAAAAATGTGTTGGGATGATAATTCTCAGGGGGATGAGAGCTGAGCCAGTCACAAGCACATCAAAATCTCATGTAGACTTGCTATAGGAGAAACATTCTAAGTCCACAGGATGGAGAAGGGAGAGGAGGTAGGTGGGAGTGGCAAAAGAATCTGTTCTTCAACAGAAAATCACGTATTATGATGTCTTACACAGTGATTGATGACGCAAATAGGTTACAAGGTAAACATGAATGTGCAAGAGCCTTATTGGTTCATGTTAAAGCTTGAGCTGAGTACAGTGGTATCTGTAGTTCCAGCCAGTTAGGAGACTGAGGCAGAAGAATCGTGAGCTCAGGTTATGCCAGGAGAGCGCAGTGAAGCTGCCTCAAAACAAACAAGTAGTACAACTTGAGATGAATAATTTCCACACAGGTAAGGAGAAAGCTGGACAACGTAGTGCGGAGAAGAGCTCGAAGAGGGGTTCTAACGCATTGGGTAAAAGTTTACAAGCTACAACAAGGTGATGCAAATTTAGCTTTATATTTGCTACAAAAATAAACAAAACACAGCTTCTTTAATACAGGAATTGCTATTTCTAGAAACACCCAAATCAACTAAAATTCTGGGAGAGACAGGAAATTCTTTAGAAAATCAGGAGTAAAGATGAATAAAAGAGAGACTTCTGGTTTCACGTGTGGCAAGTAAGGAACTTAGAAGTCATCATGTTGTCTAAGAAAAAGCAAAACTAAACAAATGGAAAAAATCAGTAACTCTTCTGAGATTCATCATAGGAGTGAAGGGTAAACTGCTTCCGTACTCCCAAATTGGAGAGACAGGTGAATTGCCGGTTTAGCAGAGGAGAAGCCCACGAACAGATACCGCTGAGGGACCACGTGACTACAGGGGTAGGTATAACTGAACTTCAATTGCTAAGTTACTTCAGGTTCATGTGCACAAGTCTGAGAGTTAAGAACTCCAAGGTGACCCAGGCAGAGGGTGTGGAGGCTGACATGTCTGTGAATTCTATCTCTGGGAACTTAACCAGATTCTCACATTGAAGACAGGAGAAATATATTCTCATGCTTCTGACATAAAGAGAAATAACAAGGTTGCAGTTACCCCACTATATTCAAAAACATGAGACTTGTGGGGAACACTCCAGACCCAAACCATCACACCTTCCAAAAGCCTTCTCTTTGACCACATGAGCTTTTGAAGACATTTTTGATCTAAATCATAACACATTATAAAAAATGTTAAGAAGAAAATCCCTGGCTATGTTTGTTAGGAAAGAAGAGAAAGCTACTTGTTTTTCCTGAAAAGTTTATATAATCTCATTTGAAGACAAAAGAATCCTTATCAAGAAAACAATTTTAAAAAGAGAATTACAGAAGAAACATAGCACCTAAACTAACTAGCAAACAACGACCAGAACAAAACCTTCAAAGATATTTTCAGTAATAACTAACAAAGGGAAAATTCCCAGTACAGACAAATCAAAAGCTGAAATAGTTTTCACTCTAAATTGACTTCTGCTCTTTATACAACAAGTAAGACTAGAGCTAGGAATAAATTACATGAAATTTCCTTTTGTTTTATATGACTCTAATTGTGTATATCAGTAAGGCTTTATAATCAATACCACATAAGAGGCTTCTTTTAAAGATCATCCTGTGGGAAAAAAGTGGTTATAATATTTTTAAAAACATTTGTAATTCTTACCCAGTTCACCTAATATGACATATGTTTCTTCCAAAGTCACTCAGCAAAGCAAGTGGGGTTAGCTTCACACCCACCAAAGGCCAAGGTCTACCCTGAGAAACGGTAGTTTTAAGATAGGCTTTTGCAAGTTGAAGATACAATCGTTTATTTTCCTGCTCATTTCTCCTCTTTTTCCTTAAAGATGTAGCCGTTGGCCTGTGTCCTTTAAAAACTATATATGACAGAATAAAATACAGGGGTAGAATTCAATTCTCTATGATTCTGATTCTGAAAACTTAAGCTGTTAGGAGAACTTAGAGCAGTTGAAAAAGATGACTAAGGGAGGAAAGGATTTGCAGACATAGGCAGAATGTCTAAAAAAAAACAGATTAAAAAGATTTCCCCAGTTCAATAATGTATTAATCATTTTCCCATCACTGAGACAAAATATTCAACACCTGCCACTTAAAGGAGGTTGTTTATTTTGGCTTCTGGTTTTCAGAGAATTCAGCCAATGATTGACTGGCTCTAAGGAGGAACCAGAATGGGGGGAGGGAGTGGCACAGGAAAGGCGCGCACTTCCTGCAGCCAGGAAGCACAGGGAGAAAGACAGAGCTGGGAAAAAGAATGAGCCCTTCCAGGTCATGCCTTCAGTGACCCAGCTCCAACTAGGCCCCACCTCCAGATGGCACATTCCAACAAGGCTGGTCATGGGTTGGCTTACTAGTGGGTGTAGCACTGCCATGATCCAGTCACCTCCTGATACTCCACCTCTGAATATATTAGACTTTAGGAGGACATTGTAGATGCAAAACATAGCAAATAGGTAGAGACAGAGACAGCTCTATCAATCTGAAGGAAACAAAATGACTGCATCTTTCTTCAGAAGCAGTAGAGTTGGTCACAGACATCATAACAATAGAGCCTCAGTCCTAGTGGACAACCTCTGGACCAAAAGGGAAGAAGTGGATTGAGACCAGAGAGCTAGATAATGTTCCTTAGCTCCCTTTCTAGCAGAGGCTTTGCGTTGTATAAAACTGTCTCTAAAAGAACAAAAGCTTGCCTCTCTTCTCACTCAGTAATTGGTAACTTGGGTCAGATATTAATTTAAGTTAGGACAAATAAAAGGTGACTTGCATGGCTAACTTCGTGGACTGTGATTTATGCTCAACACAAGAGCAAGTACATACATGCCCTACTTAATTACAAGGCTGAGTAATTGCTCTGGTGGAGAGTTCAATAAATTAAATTCTTTCAGTGAGCACAATGCTATTCTCAATAGAAATATGCACTGTGTGGCAGGGATAATGAGAGATTTCTGTCCCGGTTTCAAGGTGGCCATGACTTCATGATCATGAGTCACAATTACATTTTACTGCAGAATAACCAAAGAAAGGTTTCTAGTAATAAAAGTTTTTCTTCATTCACTGAACAGATATTCATTAAATACTGCTGTGTGGTTGTTGTGGAATTTGGAATCCTTTGCAAATAAAACAGGAAATATCTCACCCAAGTGGAAAGGAAGATAGATAATAAGCAACAAATTGTAGAAAAGTAGATGGTAGATTGGAATGTGATAAACGTTATGGAAGTTAAGAATGAGTGGGTGGGTAGATTATAACTTTAAGCAGAATGGCAAGGGGGTGGGCTTTAAGAAGAAGATTAAGAAGATAGCCATGTATGAATATAAACTAGAGCTCACTGGCCAAAGAAATCACTGGAATAATAGTCCCAATTGTTTTGTGCTTGAAATACTTGGAGAACAGTGCACGTAACCAAATGAGAATGCAGGTAAGAACAGTGTAGTAGGGAGAAAACCAACCCACCTCCACTCCCACAGGCCTATATGCTGATCCCTACAGCCTATGAAAATAACATGTTACATGGCAAAAAAAAAAAAAATCAAGGCTGTAGATGGGACTAAGTTTGCTAATCTTGTGAGTCAAGGTAACCACAAGGGTTTTAAGAATAGGAGAGAAAGACAAAGGATGAGATTGGTGTGATGTGATCTTTATGTGCAGATTGAGGAAGGAGCCAGGGAATGAAAGCAACCTCTAGAAGATGGAAACAACCAGAAAACAGGCCCGCTGACACCCCGATTTTAGTCCAGTGAGTTCTGTATCAGTCTTCTATGGATTTACCATCATGTTGTTTTGAGCCACTGAAGTTGTGATAGTTTGCTACAGAAGCAACCGAAAAACATATTCAGATAACAAAGAGTAAAATAAATAAGGGTGGTAAAGAGGTAGAAGTCTTTGAAGGGTTTGAGTTTCCTATAAGGACTCGACTTCCATGCTAAATCAATGGGGGAATCCATGCTGACCATGAACAGAGGTGCAATGTGTTTTGCCAGATGTCAAGAGGGTTCGTTGTGGCTGCTGTGTGAGGAAGGATGGCAGATTTAGAAACAGGGAGATCTGTTGAAACTGTTGTGATAAGCTAGGGAAGAGACGAAGCCAAGTGCATACCAATAGGTTTATACCTGAGGCAGGAGGAATCAGTTGGATTCTAGTTTTATATAGAAAGGGAGCCGATGGAATTTCTCACAGAAGGGACACGAATTTCATAAGCAGCACAAAGTCAAGACCTTTCACCCTGTGTTTCATCTGAGCAGTCAGAAAGAAAGGAACACCTTTCCAAAAACAGAAAGTTTCAGGTGGAAAAGTTCTGGAAAAACAGTCAGAGTTTAAAGTTTGGACAAATTGAGTTTGTGATACTTCTCAGATATTTTAATGATTGTCATGGATTAGGTAGTAAAATCTGTAAGTGTTTAGAATTCCAGATAAAGTAACATTGGATACTTAAATGCTAGAGTTACAAAAGTGCACAAATGAGATTCCAGGAACCAGATGATGTCACCAAGGGAGTGGTGTGGGTAGAAGAAAACAGGACCAAGAATTAAACCTTTGGTATTGAATAGATTCTGTGTCAATGAATTTATAGCACTACGACATCACGAGCAATTCTTTCATCATCTCCTCAAAGAAATTGGCTCAAATATGTGTCACTTAATCACTTTTGCAGATAATCAAGGTAACATGACATGAAAAACTCATATGCACTATGTCAACACAATGATTTTTCAGATCTGAGGTCCAAAGAGTCTCGCCTTCAAAAAGCAATAAAGAGCTGGGGACAAGCTTAGGCATGTAGATCATCACTACGGACACACTTTTGCATACTGCCCTGCCCTCTCCCTCACCTGTTCTATCTTTTCTGCTCTCTTTTCTGACGTGCATAGATTTTTATCAGACGCTGAAAGCTGAAACCAGTCCATTTCACTAATGCACATGTGTGAAAATTTCTCTAGAGGAAAAATTGCCAAGGATATTTAAACTTTCCAGCGTTTGGTTTAGTTTGTTGGTTAGTTGATTTGTTTGTGGTTCTGAGCATGGAGACCAGGGTACAGTAAGGTACACATCCCCAATCCATTTTTTGGTTTTGATTTTGAGACAAGAAAATAATACAAAGTAATAAGAACTTGGAAGCAGTTGAAATTTACCAATTCTTCAAGGCTGAATGTGTTACAATCCTACAGTCTCAGGCTTGTTTTCTGTCGCACGTGTGTGTGTGTGTGTGTGTGTGTGTGTGTGTGTGTGTGTGTGTGTGTGTGGTGTGTGTTATTTCTTTCCCCAAGAACCCTAACTGATACACATACTAAAGTATTTACTAAAAGCTGGTCACGGTGATTCATGTCTATAATCCCAGTACTAAGGAGGATGAGGCAAGGAAATCACTTTTGGCAAGCCTGGACTGCATTGCAAGTTTAAGGCCAGCTTAACCTAGATAAGAAGAGCCTGTCTTTAAAAAAGGAAAGAAAAAGTAAAAGCTGCTGGAAAAGGTCAAAAACAAGATGAGTGATGAGGAATTTCAGCAAAGAGCAGAATCAAACGAAACTACCAAGAAAAATATAACAGAAACAGGGTTTTTTTTTTTGTTTGTTTTTGTTTGTTTGTTTGTTTGTTTGTTTTTTGTTTTTTATTTTTTTGCGACAGGGTCTCACTCTGTAGCCCAGGCTAATCCTGAACTCACTATAGCGCCCAGGCTGGCCTTGGATTCACGGCAATCCTCCTGCCTCAGCTTCCCGAGTGCTGGGATTACAGGCGTGAGCTACCACACCTGGCTTATGTGGTGCTGGGGAACCGAACTCAAGTACTTAGCGCTTGACTTAGTGCTTGCTAGGCAAGCACTTTAACCGCTGAGCCATTCCTCCAACAGAAATAGAATTTTGAGTGGTTTATGTTAAATATTACACTTGATCTTAGCCAAAAGGCTGAGAAGCGACTGAATGATTTATGTTAAATATTTGTTTCCCATGAATTTTTAACTAACCTGATAATTTAGTTTTGATTCTTATTTTTCAAAAATCTTTTCGTGTGATGTTTTTAAAATGTAAAGATTGTTGTCTATAAAGATTTTTGCAATTCATTGAGTTTTCTTATCAGTTACTAAATTAAGCTATACGAAATTTATTGATTTTTTTACCTATAAAATGACTTTTTATGTGATTCAGTCTACTATGTGATTAGTTTTGGAGTCTGTTTCATGAAAATAATAGATGTTTTGCATATAGTTACGCACACAGATATGCCTCTGTTTGGTAATTTATATAGATAAAATTGAGCTTGTTTTCTGAATCCCCAAATCTCTAATGTTTTGCTTTTCACTGGTCTATGGACTTTTAAGTTCTGAAAATGATATATATTAAATGGAGCATGATAATTTTGTGTCTTGTTAGTTTATGATATATTTATCATATGTATGAATTATTTACTAACTCATGATGATGTTTGGCATGCAAGATGTCAATATTTACTTTACAATTCTGTTACACTCTGAATACTTAGGGGGATTCAATGAATCAACTTGTGAAGAACAGCCATTCTTTCTACTCAGTCACTGGCTACTTGCTAAATGCACCTTATATGAACCGGCCATGAAAACAAAGACAGAAGTTGTGACGGGGACTAACAACAGGGGTTCCTCTTCATCAGGAGACAGAGCTACCACTGCCATGTAGTATCCCAGTTACCCACACAACACAATGTTGAGTACCCAACAACTCATCCGATTCTTAAAAGCTGAGCTGTCCTCAGATCTCTACTATAACCAGGAGATTCCATTGAATCCCTTTCCTCATAGAAGAGGTACTAGTTTATCTTCAGAGCACTAGACAAATGTTCCAGATATAGATTTTCCTTTCCTGGTTACTCCATTGTAATGTAAACAAGTCCTCCATTCAGGAACCTTTAGCATGCTGTATTCTCAGTTTCATATTCCATATAGCATTGCTTCCAGTTAAGGAGCTAATTTTGCCACAAGAGAATTGTAACAGTTGAGCTAATGCTCCTGAATTTCCGTCGTCGTACCGCTTATTCCGTTTCCCAGGAAGGGCTGGCCCAGTACAATGATGGAACGGCCCACGGAAGACAGTTACACAGCCACCTGGGAAAGTACACCCAGCAGAATTTGTGTTATTCCGCAGAATGGGGTTTATTTTCATACCCACAAAGTGCTATTCTTCAGCCAGTTTAAAAACATACAGGAATTAAAATGTAGTATTACTCCTAATGACCTAACTGCACAAGTCCTGCCTTTTTTTCTCAACCTTGTTCTCTGTTGTTTATTTTTTTTTTCTTAAAGAAAAAATACTTTTAACAACAGATAGAATGTCACAGCAACTTGGAAATATACCGAAATCAAAACCGGCATAATAATATCTTCTTGGCCCAATATATTGAGTACTGGAACAATCTCATAAAAGAAATTTCAACCTACTAAATTTATTTATTCTCTTAACAGTTAATGATTTGTGTTAAGGAGCTGGGCAAATAGCTCAGTGACAGACCGCTCTCCTGGTGTGCACACAACCTGGGGTTTGATCTCCAGCAACACGTGTACACACACATGCACATGATACACATGTACACACAAAGGTTGGCAGTTGGTAAAGTGTGAGCCACAGGCCAAATCTGAGTTACATGTGTTTTGCAGCACAGAGAGGGCTAACTTACGAGACGTGAAGAACAGGCCAAGGAGCCCCCTTCCCGCCTTTTCCTTCATTCTCACTGCCTGCCTCCCAACCAGTAGCAGCCTCCCTCGCCACCACGAGCAAATCCCCACGTGCACATCAGGCAATGGACCCTCAGTCTGGAGTTTGTCACTCTGTCAATTAACTTCCGGTTGACTACCAAAATGAGATGGCTGAGGTCTCCACGGGAAAGGGTGGGAGTGGGGGAAGAGAATTTTTTCATATAAATTTCTAATTAAAATGTGTGACAATAGGTTGCATTCTACATAACTTAGTCAATGAATATAGTTTAAAAATTGCTAAGTGCTAATAGTTTTCCTATGTAACATTCAGCTGAAAATTTCTGCTCAACCTATATTGAAGTATTTATGCTTGATTTTTATGTAAAAAGCATGAATATAGATAACAGATATATAGTAAATTTGTGATATTAAAATTTTATGAGGAAATGATTAGCAAGAACATTGAAGAAGGCCACTGGGAGCGAGATACGATAAAAAGATGAGAAACACAGCACTGAGGAAACTAATGAACAACAAGGTCAGCTGTACCCAGGCAGGGGATGCCCGTTGACTTTACAGGTGTCTCCTGTTCCTTTAGGACCTGGGACATTTTTTCCAAAACTGAAAGCTCACTGAAGAAGCTCCTGGCAGTTTTGAGTGATGGAGTTTTAGGTACCTAAGTTAGAAAAGAAAGACTATGACATATAATCTTTTCATATAAGGAACATGATATAAGTTCTAAACTTGGAATTTGAACACGTTTAAATTTTCATCTCCAAATACCAGATCTAGACGTATTAGGATCACGGAGTTCTCTTGGTTTAAACTCTACACTATTGCATAAACTCTTTGGTTTTTTATTCCTTTTGCTTGTTTGTTTCAATATCTTTGCAACCCTATTTGTCTTACAGGCAGGACCATAGGGTGATTGCTGCATTACTTTTATTAAAAATTACAGAGTTCAAAATCAATCTAAATATAGTTAACACAGCTTCTCACCTAGATCTCCCCCTGTGGAGTAATCTTAGCACCGCAGATCTCGTTACTAATTGCTTCCTGATATCAGAGCTTTTTTTTACAGGTGTGTGTTAATTCAAAGTTGACTTTGAGTGGTCTAGGTAGCCAGGTTGCCAAACCATGAAAGTAGAATATAGAATTTTCTTTTAAGAAAAGAATACATTTTATAAGTGCTCTGGTAAGTTGTACCATAAAAAGGTTTCAGAAAGTAGGAGAAATTTCATAAACCGTGTGCATGTTCTGGGGAACCAGAGGCTGATCGGTGCATTAAGTCCTGTTACAGGAGTTCAAGTGACACAGACTCATGCAGATGTGGCCTCTAACAAACAGTAATTTCCCAGACGAGTCAGTTTTTTAACCTCTTCAAATTTTCTCGTTTTAACTGTTAATGGTTGAAAATGAGGAAGTCTGACTCCTAGGTAATTGGGGTCACAGAAGCAAACAAGCAAGTGGCTATTTGAGTCTTCCGGAGCCGAAAGTATATAGCAGGTTTTAGTAGGGACGGATCAAAGAAGGCTTGAGTCCAGCTCTGTCCTGAATGAGATGCATCATGGGAAGGGCAAGGACAGCCTCTGCATTCTGAGAGCAAGTTCCAGCGTAAATAAAAGCAAAAGAGGAGAAACCAGCAAATTTCGGTTGGTGGACAGTGAGAACGAGGAGAGAATTGGTGTCAGAAACTGCAGACATGAGTCAGAAATAGCACGATTTATTTAAATATATGCAGACAAACACACACGTGAAAATTTCAGAGTTGTAATTCTCTTTTTTTATTTCTATGATAATTGTTATGTAGTTGAAAACATAATCTCAAGCCCTCAATTCTCTAAAAGCAATCAGTTCTCTGCAATGTGTTTTGGAGACCAGTAAACAATGTTTTCCTACCAATTCTGTGTATACACAAATGGGTTGTAGTTGACGAAATCTAAAATTCTCTTTAGATAAAAAGAATGTCTATTTGAAAAAAAAAAACTTTTTAAGTTGTTATTTAGATATGCAGTCTATACTTAAATTGTATTTATTTGCCCTATCCGTTTCGAAGAAAGTTACTTTAAAATTTTAAAATAATCACTGTGAATTTGGTTGTTCCCTTTCAATTGTCCCTTAAAATTTTTGCTGTTGGCTGTATAGAAATCCACTTACCCCTGCGTGGCTTCTTTGCCAGGAGCTCTTCCTTGTGTCTTGTTTTTGTTTTTGTTTTTGTTTTCTTCTCTTTTCTTTTCTTTCTCTAACAAGAGACCTGCTAAGAGACCTGATAAGGGCTTTTATTTTCTCTTTTGTTTGGTTCAATAAAGTATTGTTTGTGTTAAAAAAAAAAAAGAGAAATCTACATTTGTTTTTCTGGAGAATTAAAGTTTTTAATTTGTATAAGTAACTTTATGAAGTACAAAAATATTTAATTACTGATTTATTTGTTTGTTTGTTTTTTGAGACAAGGTTTCACTCTGCAGTCCAGGCTGATCCTGAACTCATTATGTAGCTCAGGTTGGCCTAGAACTCACAATTCTCTTGTCTCAGCCTCTTGCTTGCTGGGATGTAATTCTCATTTTAAATCCCACTTTTCTGATCTTAAGATGGGCTGTGTTTCTTTAATTAGTATTTTCATTTTTAAATTCTTCTTTTCTTTTCAACCTCCCTTATACACATACACAGATGTGAATGCTATAAATACATATTTTAACCTATTTTTAATGTTTTGAAAAATTTTCTATATTGTCTTCTCTTTCTCCCTTGTTGTTGTGTTCTTGTTTGGCCCACTTTGTCAGTATTCTGTCTTTTCTTTTTCGCCTCCTTTTTTTAGTTAATGATTTTCATTCAATTTCTTTGCTTCAACTATTGTATAATTTTGGTTTTCCCCCATGACAATACAATTAGAATTAGGTAACTAAATATCTTTCTTCTTCCCAGAGAAAATAGTTTCAATAAACTTAAAATGCAATGATGCAGTGACCACTTTCTAACATGTTAGTCTCTCATATTTCCATTCTCTTTTAAAAAATCATTTAAGATAACGTAATCCTTTTGTACAAATTCAGTGTCTGTTTGGACTTGACCTTATCGCCATGCTCTTTACTTGTTACGTCTTCCTGCATGTCAGTCCACTCCCTGGAACATTTCTTCTGACTCTACTACGTACTTCAGATTTTGGCTAGTGTGAATAATGCGTCGAGAGTGTGGGAGCCCAGACATCTCTTTGGATCCTAATTTCATGGCCTTCCAATACACACTGAGAATAGGATTGCTCAATTGTATTGTTCCACTGTTTTTTTTTTTTTTTGAGGAAGTAAAATAAGCCAGTTTCATCAAGACAAATAGTGCCAGGCTTCACTTACATGAGGTGTTTAAAATGATCAGTGATGTAAATTGATGTTGCCAGGGCTTGAGAAGATGGGGGAAGATAACATTGCTCTTCACAAATATAAAATTTCTGTTATGCGAGATAAATAAATTCTAAAGTTTCACAGGAAAGAGTAGCACTACTTTTCATATACTTAAGATTTGGTAAGAGAAAAAAATTTAGAAGTCCTCATCACAATGAAAAAATTGATTATAACAAGTGTCTCTGGGTAGCAAATTACTTCGTTTTATTTGGTCTGAGTATGTCTGCACACAATTCTTATTTCTGAACAATATTGTCGCTGGATATGCAAAGC
Source organism: Ctenodactylus gundi (assembly GCA_004027205.1). Taxonomy (NCBI): domain Eukaryota; kingdom Metazoa; phylum Chordata; class Mammalia; order Rodentia; family Ctenodactylidae; genus Ctenodactylus; species Ctenodactylus gundi. Next base: position 874,832 of record PVKB01000050.1, read on the forward strand.
TGGTTACAGGCATCGTGTTCTCTCAATATTCCTTTGCTTTATAACTCTTACTATTGCTCTTAGGGGGTCAGGTGTCACTCTAAAAGTTCTTCTTTGCAGAGAATAATCAGGTTTTTTTTCCCCATTGATTTTAATATGTTTCATCTTTGGTGCTTTTCAGTTCATAAAAATCTTCCTTAGCATAATATTGATTTGGATTTTGTACTTTACTTCTAGATGTAGGAACCTAGAGCTACACAATTCTTAACACATTGTCCTTTCCTCATTATACCACTCCTATTTTGGGTTTGAATATATATTTCAAGATATTCTTTATATCTTAACTCTCTTTCATAACTGCCTTTCCTCTTTGGTTTTGTAGATATCTGACTGGTGCAATCTTCTCTACCTCTATTTCTTTTTCTGCTTTATAATATTTTTGGGCTGACCTAATTATCTTAAGCTTTTTAAGTCTTTTCTTTTTACAAGGTATACTTTTAGGTCTTATTTTAGGAGATTTGCTCCAGAGAGATGTTGCATTTACCTCTGCGACTTTCCTAGAAATATTGGCAAGCAAGAATAGTTTTAAGTTGAATTCTCAACTTTATTTTTAACCTCTGCAAAAAAATGTGAATTTCCTCAGGTTTAAGTAAGAAACAGTTTATAACTAAAAACCAAAGGATAATTTCATCACCCGGATTTAAGACAGACTATTTTTAATAGTTTCTAAAGGATCATCTCTATTTCACATGGACACAAACGTCCTTGTGAGCTCCAGAATTGTGTGAGAGTGTCTCAGTTTTTTCCTACCCACTGTTTTATCCCTGGACTTTCTCTCTAAATCCTATGTCTCATATGTCATAAAAACTGAATCATAAGCTCAATCCCCTTTATTTCCTCATTTACCAATGTGATTTTCAATAATTATGGGTTTCTTTTCCTTTTTCCTTTATAATATGTTTTCCTTTTTTTCATCATTTTTCCTTCCTTTGACTTCAGTATTTAGTTAGTGCTTATTTCTTTGTAACTGCAAACTTGATGTGACAGCATCCAATCATGATTTCCCATAAAAACGAGTGAGCTTTGTAAGTATAATTCTCTTGCAGAACTGAGGAGTCTTGGTGGAGAAGCTTTAGAGACGTTGATTCATGCTTTTCAGAATTGTGTTCATTACTGCAACCTGAGCACTAGAAATTCATCAAACCACTATCATCTTCTTTTATTCATACTCACAAAAGTATTTTTGTCTGACATATTACATCGTTTCTACCTAGTTACTTTGAGTAAAGTCATGGTATTGTGTTTTTACAAATACATATATACACGATTTCAAAAAAAACTCCTGTTAGAAAAGTGCAAGCCAAATAAACTGAAATAAAAAATAATATCATTACCCAAAGAATCTGAGGTTAGTGATTAAAAGGAAGAAGTCAATAGAATGATGGAATATTATGAAAATAAATCATCACAAAGAAACATGGCTCAAAAGGTAATAGTTCTCATAGTTTGGACCCTTGTGGGGTTGTGTTCATATAAGGTGACAAGTCTTTGTGTCTGACTGCCCAGCACCCTACTCATTTTTCTGACTTAAACCTATGTTGAAGGCCACCAAAGTGAATAATGGAATTGAATGCATTTTTAAAAGCTGACTATTTCATCACAATAGTCACCCAAATGCTGGCAATGACAAGTGGGTCAGGAGTACCTAAAATGCTATCAACTATGAAAGGAGAACTCATATACTAGCCATATAATTTTTTCTCTTGTAGTTTTTTTTTCGGTTTTAATTAGACATCACCGGGCCTTGGTTTCCATGGGACACTAAGAGACACTAAGATGGAACAACGAAGTTGACAACACTGAAGGTTCTATTCCCAATAAAATGTGTTAAATAGAATAGCAATAACACACCCTCTATAACTTGTAGGTTGGTGTATACAAAACCCTGTTAAATAAGCAAAGAAAGCGCGGTGCTCCTTTTATGCAAATTAGAAACTGAGTCACAGAAACAGTATATAAATAATGCCATGAATTAATAAATGATAGCTAGAGAACACAATTTTTGCTTAAAAATCATCCCCTCGGTTTGGAATAATACAAGAGAGGCATATTACAGTCCAGGGGAAAGGAAAGTGTTGAGGCACTGACATCTAAAAAGATAAAACTGTCCCTTAAGAAATTCTGTAAGTGATTGCCATCAGAATAGCCAATTAGGTAGGTAGCAATGAATACGATTACTAGACAGTATTTAAGAGTCAGATCTATAGAAATCATAGCTCTCAGTTACTTGGTCACGTAGCTGAAATCAAAGTAATGAGATAGAATTAGGGTTGACAGATTTTTCTAGAATAAGACTGAGAAACACAAAAGGAACATGGCCTGGAGCTCGATGAAGTGCAACTTTACAGCACGTATTGGCTCCTAATGAATGATTTTGTATCATTTGAAAAGATAGCCATGTGAAGGATCAGAGAAGAGACAAGAAACAAAGGTATGCACTGTCGTTTACTGCTGGGAAAATATGAGAGAGAAAGAGGGATGACAAGATATTACAATTCCAAAGTGCTGCTGAGATGACCATGTAGACAGTTATTTCCAAGCTGCAATACTTCCAAGACGGGAAACACAGTGCCATCCGTATCAGCACATACGCAATGAGCCTATGCTTGTCATACCTGAAACACAGTCACTCAAGACCTCATGCCTTTGAAAATAAAAGATTCATTTGGTGAGCATTCAAAAATATGAATATTGGCAAAATATGGATTAATATCCATATAAATATCAATAAAATATTGATAAAAATATGGGTAACAAGAACCATACCTAGTGGATCATAACTACGGGTTATTGTAATTTCTAACTACTTTACGTGATGTCTCCCATTTAGTCATCACAGCAAATTCTATATGTTAGAGAAATCATCACATTCATTTTACAAATAGCAATACTATAGCATATAAAAATTAACCAAAAAAATTAAAGAAACAATGCCACAGAAACCAGAGATGAAAGATCCAGGATTATGGGCCCTATTGTTTAGCCTCAAGGCCCACATATTTCGCCACCGCGTAGCAAGTGGCACGATGCTTAGTTATCACTGGTAGAGAAAGGAGAGATGAGGCAGAGGGTAGTGAGGGAAGCAGATGTTGGCCTACTATGTGGAACATTTTCGTAGCCATTGTTAATGTTTGTAAGAATAAAAGGAAAAAAAACTAATAGAAGAGCCTTTATTTTAATAAAGGCATTTGGGGAAGCCAGTATATTTATATTTTGAGGTTAAGGATAAGTAGAGTCACAACATACAAGACAGATAAGGAGCAGTCTCATTTCTACTGATGTCTGTGACTTGGTCCCTGTGTGCAGGTGGGAGAGTCCCTCACTGAACAGAATTTTTTTTTTTTTTTTTAATGAGACAGTCTCACTCTGTAGCTCAGGCTGGTCCTGAACTCACTATGGAGCCCAGGCTGGTTTTGGATTCACGGCAATTCTCCTGCCTCAATCTCCCTGGTGTTGGGATTACAGGCTTGCGCCACATGCCCGGCTTATGTGGTGCTGGGGATTCGAACTCGTGTACACAGCGCATGACGTAGCACTGTTGAGCTATTCCTCCAGCCCTGAACAGAAGGTTTTGAGCATACCTTCAAGTTATGTATTCTCAATGGAGAGTCTCTGTTAGTAAGTCCCTTGCTTAATATCATAGTTGCCTTTGCATTATAAAAATACCTTGACTACAAAAACCTGTCTGCTAAGTGGATAAGCTGCAATTAACTATATTGACTTAATGAAGCTTAATCCCTTGAATAAGTATCTAGGCTTTAGTAATTTTTCCTTATATTTGAAGATTTTTAGTATACTCTTTGATAATAAAGCCATATAAATAATATCACTAAGCATTCTGCTCATACTCAGTTTGTAAAATATGAGCATGCTGAAAATATGTTTATATGCCAGTGTAGAAAGCTGAAAGTTCATATATAGAATTACACCTCCAGATTATCAGAAAATTTTTCTTACGCCTCTAAAATCTTGTTCTATTTATACGAAAGTTTATTTGCTTGCAATTTTCTAAGCAATTAATATTTAAATGAGGAAAATAAACAACAGTATCTGAGAAATCCATTCTTTTGTACATAGATAGATCTAGAGAGAGAGAGGAGACAGTGAAAGCAAACGAGATAAAGAGGCAACTTTAGTTTTATTTTGGTGGTTCTAGAGGTTGAATCCAGGATTCACACTGATTTACATGACCAGTCTATTTTTTCGTTTTCATTTTGAAGCAGAACCTCCCTTAGTTACCCAGGCTGGGCCAGAATTTGTGATCACCTTGCCTCCGTTCCAGACTGCATTTTCCTGTAGCCTGGAAAGTCCTTTGCCTGTCTTCTCTGCCTCCCAGACATGTTCCGTATTGTGACACTACAGTAGCTGTAAGCATGTCACGTAATCTGACTTATAGATCAATGTGTGAGGGACTTTGACTTAGAATTTCAACTGATGTTTAGGATTTCTTTAATTTTATTTTTTGGGTTATAAGAACACAAAACAATGAAATAAAGTCAATGAACTCCATGTAACATTCCCCATAGAATGACATAAATGCCTCCCAAAAGTACACAGCATCCACATGTACAGGAGGCCTTTCCAGATCCAAGCCCACAACATAGCCTCATTTTATTTCCAGCATTAGTCGACTGTAGCTTCTAACACCGTAAGGCTGTTTTTCAAAGTTTGAGGATTCTGACTTTTTTGATAGTTTCTTTGCATTTCACACTTAGCCTTATTCACTTACACACTCTATTTTATTGTTAACTAAAACCACTAGTATTATATGATCATCATTTTTTGAAATGTTTATTATTCAAAAGATGGAAACTAACTTTTCATGTATTTGGTTTTCTGGCTCTCACTATTTCTATCATCAAATGTTCTTTTATTTACTTATTTATTTATTTATATATTTGCTTATGTTTATATTCAGTTACCTACCTTAAAGATTTATTCCAGGGACTATATTTAGAAGCTTTAAAATTCAGGGAGTCATTAAAATCCAAGCCTGTGTTGGTTTTATTTAGGGAGTTTAAGTAACTCATAATATCTGAGGAAAAGGCAAATTATGGTCAAGATTTTGCTTTGCAGTGGATAAAACAGATACAAACAAGATTAGCTTAAACAATTTGAGTTAATTCCATGTTTGAATTCATGATATATGGTCACTTGCTTCCTTGACCCAGCTCATCTATAGACTGAGTTAAGAAGAATTTGGTGAAGCCTGCTAAAACTCTCTTTTCAATTGCTGTGTTTTTATTCCTTCTTCTTTAGAATTTGGGGAATCTTTGTATAATTATTTGTGGACATGGATGGTACATAGAACTGAAGGTGACAATGTTGGTGGTCCCCTCAAAGGTGGCTTGCAGCATGCTTGATTATCTGTAGAGAACATGGAGCACCCAGAAGCTGCGTTGGTGGCTGAAGATAGCCACCTTGGCTCTCTGGAGGATTCTGAGTCGTCCCTATTTTTTTGGGAAGGGTTTGAGATAGTATTGGTGAATAATAGAAATAGTGGGTTACTTCTAAGAAAGGAACTTTTGGTGAATTCTTCCTAATGGATGTGTTTTTCTTTAGATTAGTTTTTCTCAGTATGAGAAGCCATGAGACACATAATTCATGGTTTTAGACCCTCCCCCAATAAAGAGAACCAATTACCTGATCACATATTTTATAAACAAGTCAATTACTACAGTTATAAGGATGATTCTCTTTTTCCTATTGCAAATTTTATTCTGGACCACGTCTTATATATTTCTACAATTGTCTCTTTCTCTGCCTTATATATAACATTCTGTTAAAGATGTATTATGTCTTCAATATGAACTTGCTAAACACATGTTGGCTCTACAAAATACCTGTACAGCCTACCCCGTGGTGCAAGCAAGTCTATAATTGGAGGCCGGAAGATCCTAAATCTGATCCCAGCCAGGGCAACATAGCAACTTTGTGAGACCCTGTATCTAAGTCAAAAATAAAAATGGGCTGGGAACATCACTCAGTAAGAGGGCCTTGGTGTAAATCCCCACTACAACTACTACACATGCACACATGCACACACACACACATGCGTGCACGCACACACACACACACACACACACACACACACACACACACACACACACTGAAGATTTTTGATAGTGGTATTTCAGGATTCTGAGGTTTTGCTTTGGATTAAAAATTTTGCAAGGGCTATTACAGTGCTTGCCTTGCAAGCTTAAGGCCCCGAGTTTGACTCCCCAGAACTATATAAAACTGGGCATGGTGGTGCATGCCTGTAATCCCAGCACTCAGGAGGCTGAGGCAGGAGGATTGTCCTGAGTCTAAGGCCAATCAGGACTGCACAGTGAGTTCAGGACCAGCCTGGGCTACACAGTGAGACCCTGTTTCAAAAAAAAAAAAAAAAGAGGAAAGGAAAAATTAAAATTGTGCAGTTCTTCAACAATTAGTTCTCCATCTTTCTGAGATCAAAAGAAAAAAAAAAGACTACCTTACACTCTAATTTTCAAACTTTTACCACAATTAAATCTGCGAATTTCAGTTGACAGTTGGCTCATATTTTATATCCTGTTCTTTGCAAGCTCCTTAAAAGGTGATATCCAAAAATACAAAATTCAATAAAAACGTGTGAAAAATAAATGCCACTTGATTTCAGTATTTACTTCGTGATGGAATTCTCACTTCGTAATTCTTGAATCGGATTCCAGTTTTCTAAATGTTGCATTCCCAAAATAAACATGTAAACAACCAAATGAAGATGGCAAATGTACAGCCTAAGAGCTGGAAAAACCTGAGAAATAGTGTTATAGACAGGGAGGACTCAGTCGTAAGCTCAGAGAAGCATATTTATTTCAAGACGTTTATTTCTTGTTAAGTTTCTTCTTACATTACTGATTTGTGTGGCCATATTCTCCTGAAGTACAGACATATTATTCATTAATATGATAAAATAAATTTTAAAAATTAAATATCTCTAGGTAAGAAAACATAAAGCACATTTTAATGATTTAAGACATCAATGTATACAGAAAAAAGTCAACTGTACATGTCCACACACACACACAGAGACACACATATACAAGCTGTGCATTTAACACAACAATAAAGAAAAACCGTCCTGTATGTGTGAGGACAAACCTTTTTGTAAAAGCATGCAGTTTTACTCGGATTCATTTTATCTTTTGCATTCTGTCGTGGTTTGGATCTGGAGTGTCCCCCAAAAGCCTCATGTACCTACGGATACTGTGTAGTGCTGAGAGGTGGGGCCTGGCTGAAGGGGTGATGCTTGGGGATTGATCTGGAGGGGCAAGTGCTAATTCCAACCTTTCTCCTAGTCTTGGACTCACAGCAATTTTGCTGCCTCAGCCTCTCCAGTGCTGAGATTGCAGGCATGCATCACCACATCCCTTTTATGTGGTGCTGGGAATCAAACTCAGGGCTATGAGCTTGCTACGCAGGAGCTTTAGCGGCTGTGCCATTCCTTCAGTCCCTCTTCCTCCTAGTCTTGTCTCTGCCATGCTGTTGTGAGGATCTCTGTCTCCCAGACCCCTGGCTCCAGATGCAGCCCCACCATGTGATTCCACCATTTTCCTGTCCTCCACCTGTGGATGGACTGTGACTTTCTCAAACTGTAAGCTAAAATAAACTTTTCCTCCCCTAATTTGTGTATGTCAGATAATGAGTTGCAGCAACGAGGAAGTAACTAAGACACATTCGTCATCTCCTGTCTTTTGACTAACAGTGGCAGGCTCAACAGGTTACATGGACAGTGCCAACTTCAACTCTACCCAGCTCATTAATCCCCCCCCCCTTTTCCCCAAAATATTTGGGAAGAATCCTCAGTCTTCAAAGGATAGGCCAGGACATACATGGGAGGTAGGAATAGGCACGAGGGAGCTCTAGGCCACCCCTCCTCTTAACAACATTTCAGTGCTAAAACTTTATAGAGCACTCACTCTAGTCATCATAATTTTCCACAACATATTAACATGTGGAAAAATTATCCGAAGTATAAAGTGTCTACAATAGTACTTAGAAGAGTGACAGTTACCCTGTAGACACTTAATGAATATTTGTTGAGTGACTCGTACTGTGAGGTAGATAAATGAACAATAAGACACCAGATGAAAGAGTGTTTTTAGTCGAATATACCAACCTGGCAGTGCTAGCAGGAGCAAGAAAGCTCTGATTCCTAAGATCTCAACACTTGGCACATCTATTGCAATTACATTAGCCTTCGATGCAAAATTTTCCAGATTTGTGATAAAGGTCACTAGTATTTCACCTGAAAATATTATATTCTTTTCTCTGTGGTGATAATTAGTATTTCAGAATTTTGGAGGTTTAAGGAACTGTGGAAGTCATACTGGTCAAAGTTCCCATTTTACAAACAAGAGATCTGAAACCAAAGCTCTTGATGGGTGAAAGAATGCAAGTATCCCAACTACTTGTCTCTGTAATTCAGCCTTGAGTGGCTTAGTGTTCCCATAGATTAGCGCTAGAACACAAAAGAGGGACAATGGAAGGATAAAGTCCGAGTAAAAAGAAGTTTAAAAAATGGGATTCTGGAGCTCACTACAGATATTTTATTATACACAAAGTTTTGTTGAAGATTTACACTGAAAATACAAGTCTAATTTTTGATTGGCAGTGCAACGGTAGCAATATTGGAAATCAGTTAACACACTAGTTTTTCAAATCTCCGAATAACTAGTAGGTAATAAAATATACAAGTATACGTAACTCAGAAGAATGGTACTGTATATGGATCACAGACCATCGCCCACACTCTCCACTATGTGATCACTAAGTCAGCCTTCTGCCTTCGGCGGTCACAAACATTGACATTTACCCTTCCAAAAGCTTCAAATGTTCTTCGTATTGATACATATTCTGAGCCTCTTGGCTTATAAAAAATGACGTCACCAGAGCTTACGACAAACCTGAAGCCTGATTCCTTTCTCAGTCCTCCATAACTTCTTTTGAAACATCCACCTCAAAAACGTTTGGGTGGATGAACTTAGACAAAAATGCAAAGTCCTAAGGATGGTGGAAAGTTTCTTTGCTGGTCCTAATTTTCATAGCCTAATAAACAATTTAGAGAAAGCAGAAATTAGGTCTTTAATCTCCTGATTACAAAAGATTGGTCCACATCTAATATGGAGAGGCATCAAACATTGGCCACAGGCTTTCTGAGAAAACACGTCGTGCTCTGTCTTCAACTTAATGATGCAGAAAGACACCAGTGAAAGAATTTAAATGGAACAAATACTTCCTGGCTCACTATTTCCCAGCTGTCACTGGTCCAGAAATGCACAGCCTGCTTTTGCCTTTTTTTTAAATTTTGAGTCTCCAATCAATCATTTACCTTAGGTCTATGGCAACACACTCGAAATCAAGGTAAAAATACAAAAAATCAAGGTAACTATGGCTTTTTACCATCAAATAATGATGAAAAAATGAAAAGATGTGAATGTGAGGAAAACCGAACTCACCTAACACATGCCTCCTTATAAATAAGCCTTTGCCTGCTGCCAAGAAGAATATTGCCAGTCAGATGGCCTCAGGGAAGACGCTGCCTCAGTCATGCTTGCTGTAGCAGATCTCCACGGTTTATTTAAATAACGTTTCTCATAAATAGATAACACAGGGCAAAATGCATTTCTGACTGAAGTACGTAATCATAAAAATATCTGTATCTGCATTAAAATTAGAACTAATTAGTGAGAAAATTGGTTTTGTTACTTCTCGATAAAAACAGAAAATAAAGCCAGTAAAAAAAATATGTGTAGCAATCAATAGCCATTGTCACTTCTGACTAGCGTCCAGGATCTTCCTACTTACAAGGTTACATGAGTTTTGTAAAAATGAGAAGTAGCAAAATGATGTTGTAAACAAGGAAAGAATTGTACAAATGAGCTTTAGGTAGAGTGTGGATTTCTGGAAAGATTTCATGACATAATTATCTACACAAACACTATTCTTGAATCAGAAAGTTATCTGAGGGATGTCTACATACAAAGTAAGAGGAAGTAAGTAACCAGAGAGAAAAATCACCTCACTGATCTTCAAAGCATAAATTGGAACTACTATTACTTGCTACAGAAATATACCACAAGCTAGATGGTGGACCAGAGGCAAAGATCATTCCAGCAAAATCAAGTCTTCTTACTTAAAAGCCAAATTTAATTCTAAGTGAATCAGAGCTGAGCGTGCTGTTACGCACTGATATCTATTTCCAGCTTCTTGAGAGGCCAGCTCCATCTTTTTTATACTTTAAATTTTGGGGGGTTTATCAATTACAGAAACCATGAGTTACTCACCTTTGGTGTCTGACTTATTTCACTTAGATTTGTGGTCTCAAGGTGCATCCATTTTCCTACAAATGACTCGAATGTATCTTTCTTTACAGCAGAGTAGTACTCTACCATGAGCTCAGAACACACTCTCTTCGCCCGTCTTTCTGTTGGTAGGCACGTGGCCTGTTTCTAAGGTCTAGCAACTGAGATTGTCGGATTGGATAAAGACTCCGTTATGTATGGCATAAAAACACAGAGCTATTTGCTTCTATTTTTGCAAATTGCAAGTGAGTAGTTAATTTGAAAAGATAAGGACTGAGGGACATTTGAAATAACAGAGGGGTGAAAGCTTCTGTGAACCAGGTGGAGATCCTGAGCGGAGTTCTGGAAGAAACAGATATTATGAAGGCACAGATAAACAAAAACAATTAAGGATGAGAAAACATATACCATGCCACAAGTAATTAAAAATTACAAATTTATTGGTATTAGATAAAGCAAATTCCTGAGCCAAGGATGTGGATTATTTCATAATGATAAATTCATGAATATACCAGAAATACGAGAATCTTAAGTGCTTATTCATCCTGTTTAAGAAAAAATAAACGGGGACTGGAGACGTAGCTCAGTGGTTAAGAGTACTTGCCTGGCTAGTGCAGGACCCTAGGATCGATTCTCCAGCACCACGTAGTCTGCGTGTGGTGGCACATGACTCACCTGTGGAAAGTAAATGAATGGATGACAAAGACCTGCACCACCTCTGGACCTGGCTGAAAAGAAAGAAGAACAGGAGGAGGATGACAAAAGAGAGGGAGAAGAAGAAGGAGAAGGAGGATGAGGAGGAAGGATGACACCAGAAAATACAGAAAAATCGAAGGAACTACAGGGGGAAAGGGAGTGGGGTACAGAGAGGATGTGCCTAGCAAACTGGGGTCAGGGAAGGTGTCAGCCTTCACCCCTGTGAGTTTCCTTTCTGAGCCACTGTGCCAAGACGTCTCTTATCAAGCAGTTGGCACTGCTTCACCAACCCAGAGGATGTCTTTACTGAAGAAATCTTTGTCTTCTCAATCTGCATCTTATTTGACCTCAAGAAAACTAAATCCGTCTCCTAAAATCCATGCACAAAGTCTCGCTAAGCATGTTCTATCTTAGCTGTCTGAGGAATGCCTCAAACCATCCAAAACTTGGATTGCTGCATCTTGGATTTTTAATCTCAGGAAACAGCACACTGTTTCTATGGGAAATCAAGACAAACACTTGGGAGATGTTACCTCACGGTGCCCATTTTATCTCTAATCACTGTATCTCCTGACTGTCAAGAAATATGAACATTAAATTTCATCCTAATCTATTTAATTGGCTGTCTCTTTAGCTGTGCTGTAATTATTTTCCCCAGATTTATCCTTGACCCCCACGTCATTCCCAAAGGGAATTCATTTTTCTCATCTAACCATTTTCCTTTAAATAACTTTTGAAAATCTTTTTTGTATTCCTATGTCAAATATTGTTTTCTAGGCCAATTCTCATTTTCACACTCTCCTGTCTTTTATTGTCTTCTATTGTCCTTTACATTTCAAAATTGTATTTTAAAAAGTTATATTAATAGCTAAGCTTTATATTCTGATTATTACCAACACATTGCATTCCATTAAAATGTATAATATTGTGTGTTTATATATCAGTTAAAATTTAATTTAAATTCTTAAACAGCGGGTTCCAGGAGTGAAATAATACAGGTAGCCTTAAAAGGAATAAAATGTAGATTTATGACAGTTTTCTAATGTCCACCTTGAGAAGCAGAAGGCAATAGACCAGTGCTTAAATTATGAGGAAAATTCTACCCTAAATACTTATATACAATCAAGCTATTAAATAAGGAGGAAGTAATATAAAAGCATTTAAATGTAACATTTCAAAATTGTATCTGCCAGACAATCGTTCTTGGGAAGTAATGCAAGGATATGAGCTATTTTCCTTTTTTAAAATTTTATTTTGACACAGGGTCTCATTCTGTAGTCCAAACTGATTCTGAATTCCCTTGGTAGTCCAGGCTGGCCTTGAACACAGCCTAGGCCGCCAAAGTGCTGGGAATGCAGGCGTGCACCACCATGCCCAGTTTATGTGGTCCTGGGGAATTGAACTCAGAATTAACTGTAAAATAAAGAAGCTTACCAAGAAAGTGAAAACTGTGGGATCCGGTTACCAAGAAGCTCCATTCAGAACATAGGCAAAGGAAAGCCTCTGGATACTGGTGCGGAAAGTTCTGGGACAACAGCTGTCGGCAACTTCAGAGAGTGGTCAACTCAGCCACCCACTGGAGGATCCGGACCTCCACGGTGCAGTCTCTAAAAACAACAACAACAACAACAACAACAACAGAAGCACAACTGGAACATGAGCCTATTGCAAATTATTCTGCAAAAGTCTCAGAATAATGCAGACAGAATCAATGCTCTTTAGGGGGAAAAAAACTAATTAAGTGACAAAACAAGTCTTAATTTCATGATTATGAAATATTTTTGCAGGAAAATAAGCTATAGATAATGAGTAAAAACAACATGTACAGTGTCATAATAATTTAAACCCAAAGTACCAGCTTTCCCATATTAGAAGAGGAGCAGAGTAGGAGAAAAGCTGGCTTAGAGTGTGTGACACTTGGGGAGGTTACATCAATTTGAGGCAATCAGAAACGACTCCTGGACTAGAATTTAGGAATCAGGCCTAAAGTAGGCCCTTAGGAGCCAGCGTGGATTAGGCAGTTAGGAACCAACCTGGATTAGAGTATAAGTGATTTGTGGGCCAGCAAATGAGGGAAGGACACCCTCCCAGACGTGGGAGGCCCAACTGGGAAGTCGAGCTGTATAAAGGAAAGGAAAAAGAAAGATTGTTACAGCTTTTTCCTCTGGAAGAGCCTGGAGTTGATGGGACTTGGCTTCCTGTTTGTGAGGTCGTGATGAGCTGCCTCCACCTCTGCCTCTGCCATGCACTTCCGTTGCTGCCAGCTGCCTCCGGGTGGGCTATGACCTCCTGGAACTGTGAGCAAAAGCAAACCTTTCCTCCCTTAAATTTGTGGATGTCAGGTATTGAGTCATAGCAACAAAACAGTAACTAAGACAGAGTGCTAAATCTTCATCTGCCTTTGAATAAAATGCAATGGCTAAACCTCACTAATGTATAAATAGCAGAATAGAAATACTAGTTACTAATATGAGAGGAAATACCAAAGAAACAGGTAAAAGAACTGGATGAAATTGTTCAAGTGGATCAAAACTAAAGATGATAAGGGCAGGGTTCATCACAGGACTCTCTTTACTGGGGTCCCCAACCTCAGGCCTCAGACTGATGCAGGTCCTGCCCTCGTTGTAAGAAGCAGGCTGCTGGGACAAATGGATGAAGTTCCTCCTCCTGTCAGCCGTGCTCCTATTAGGCTCTAAGGCCCCTGCTGTCTGATGTGAGAGGAGGCAGAGCTTTGTGCCTTGTGCTTAGGAGAATGGTCTTTAACTAAACCGGCCCCTGGTGATAAGAAGGTTGAGGACCACTGACTTAGAACACATTGGCTTTGTAAGCGCTCTAGCTCATCAGTTTGGCAAATACTTTTTTAATGTCATAAAAATACAAAGTTATTTTAAGGAGAATAAAAGGAACCTGTAATACTTAGAACTAATAGGAGGAATGAATATTTTTATTTGTTTGTTTGTTTTACAGCTGCACTTACATCTCCAGTAGGAATACGTGTTAAATATCCCATGGGACAATTCAAGTTGGGAATTTCCATTTGCTTTAGCAAACTCTGACATTTTGCTCCAGACAGACTCTTCACTAAGCCCTGGGAAAGTGGCGTTATCAAGGTCAGATGCATGTGGAGCAAGGACAGTCCAGATTCTGAGAGGCGATGGGAAATGACCTCTGAGGACAAGTGAGGGAGGCCTGTAGCTCAAAGAGATCAGAAATTGGATTAAAAAAATTGTTCCTTGAAGGGACTAGTCTTCTCAGCCTCACACTCCAGTGTCGTCTGCTACAACAAGGTCACACCAGGTGAGATCAGCCCTTTGAGTGGGAGATGTGCAGAAGACAGAAGAGAAGAGGGAGGGAAGGAAGAGACAGCTTGCTTGCTATAGGTTTCTGCCCTCACATTAACTTTTTTTTTACTGCACTTAGTTATATCTTTTGTTATTTTTTTATTCTAAATATTTACTGCAGGGCCCTCAGAAATACTAAAAATTCCCTTTATGAGCATCCACTGATACCTCATATGAAATTTTAGAGTATTATTGCATAACTTGTAATCAAAGAGCTTACTAGTTACATCCTCTCCAAAGTGCTCTTCTCAATAAATAGGCACAAATCTGGTTGTTGAGATTCTCTGTTGGATATGATGGAATCCTTACAAGCATCAGAGCAATAGGTCGGGGCAGAGGGCCCGCCGGGACCAACATTCTTTGGTACCTCACTGAAAGTCACGCCCAACTCTAAATGGGAGTAAATGGCAGAGCGCTTGTGCCTCATAAGCAAATTTAATGAAGACTTAAGCTTATACAATAAAGCATATGACTGCGAGAACTAACGGCAGAGCAGGTCACGAGAGCACCGGCACAGTTAGCAGCTTCGGCTCCAGGATAACCGATGTTGTACCAATGCCCTTTTACAGACAGCAATTCTTAATTCTGAGATTTTTTTTCTGTTAAAAAAAGAATATTTGGAGTTGTGCAGTCCATTTCTCTCCTGGCTTTTAGTTATTTCTCTGGAGAGGTGGCCTGAAGGAGAAGACAGCACTAAGGGCAACTCTTAGTGGTTCCTTCAAGGTAAATGGACATCTCCTTTGCAATGCTGACTCAGATTGCTATCTTCGCCTGAGGACAGAGCACACTCTCTTCCCGAGGTGCATTCTCCAACCCTTATCTTTGAAGTGGTGAATAAACCTCTCACATCTAAGTGTTAATGACAAATTGTGTTGTCACCATACCCAGGAGCACAGTGCTTAAATTAGAACAAGAAAAAAGGCCAAGGAATTCTTGGATTCTCTGTCCTGATTTATGGGAGAGTTGTTTTGGGTCAGAAGGTCCCATTCAGTCTCTATTGAATCTGATATTTCCTATTAAGACTTTCTGACAATGCACACATGATTACAAAGCTGACTTTTGTGGTATTTGCCCCCGAGTAGGTATTTCAAATATTTCAAAATCTTGAAATCTTTGAGAGGTAATGAAAAATGCATATGGGGTAGGGTTTTATGCTTTTTGCCTTGACTTAAATGGGAGTTCATAAGGAATTAAGTTTAGAGTTTGTGCTTAAATTAGACACAAGAATCAAACTCACTGAAGGAACAGAGAGAGAGATAAATCTAGGCACAGGGAATATTTTGAAGCAAAAATTCTGAAGTAAGATAGGTGACCCATACAATATAATTGCCATATAATACCTAGGGCCAGCGTTTTACAACTTGGAAGAAGAGGTCATAAATACTGATGATTTGGCAGCAAGAACAGCCCCAAGTGGCCTCTTCAAGGTTCATGTAACTTCAGATCTCCCCTTTTCACCACTTTCTGTCTCACTCATTCAATTTATAGGCAGCAGTAAGTTATTTTTCACTCCCTTCTTTCCACTCTATGACCTTCCAGAGGTAGAACTCAAAAATCAAAGAATGTAGATATAGCACCAAAACTAAATATATTTCTAGTTCAGTGTCAACATTGATACTTTCTGCAATTTAAACACTTACAAATTGCAAATTGACAATGGCAACAGCCCTCAAAATAAACAAGCACATGACACATGCAAGTAGTTCTATTCTTTAGCATAATATAAAAGCAAAAAACGATGCTGTGGTTGCACATGGATGAATACACAATAATAATAAGTGACTTGATCACCCTATCATGTGTGTTCCATGGGCTTCAGTGAAGACCATGCAAAGAAGGCGCAAATCAGTGCAGAATGTGCAGTGTAACATATATCTTCATCCCTAGAAATTCCTCTAATCAACTTTCGAACTTAGGTCAAGAATTGGGTAAAAGCAAAACTGAAAGAAAACATAATTCTATTACTATTTTAAGGTTAATGTGAGAAGTTAGGAGGCTCAGGGCTTCAATCATTGCCTCCTCATAGAAAGAGCTCATAAAGCAGCCACCTTTTTGCCCTTTACCAGTGGAAACACAGATTTCATCCTCAGAGCCAGCCCAGTTGTTTAAAATATCCCACTCTTTCAAAAAAGTTACATACAAAGACTTTTCTAGTTTCACATATTTTTATAAGCAGCAGGATGTTTAAACCTGACCCATTTTTTTCCTTGCTATAATGAATTGTCAGCAATAGTCACAATATTATAGGCAAAATTACTTTTATTCCTTGTAATATCAGAAAAATAAGCCATTTCAAGTGCATATGTTTGTTTGTAATATTTTTGAAGTCAAAATTATTTAGGCTTCTAAATCCATAAGTTTCTTTAATGAAGAAAATGGATAATTTGTGATTATAGGGAAGAGAACTCAACTTCAGAAGACCTGAATTTATAGTCTTAGAACTAGAGATCTTAAATCAACTGCTGCTAGCTGAATCCTACATTTTACAAAAAAAGGAACCTGAAAATTCCTATACATTACAATGAGTCACATTCCTATCCATTAAAATGAGAAAGAGGAAATCTAAACTTTATCATTCAATTTAATCTTTTTGTTCATTAAGAGTTCTATTTCTATAAACTAAGTATGATGGTGAACATCTACCTGTAAACCCAGAACTCCAGAGGCTGAGGAAGAAGGATTGTTTTGAGTTTAAGTCCAGACTGGGCTAGTTTAGGATCAGCCCCAGCTACAGAGTAAAACTCTGCCTCAAAAACAAACAAACAATTTCTAATTCTCTGGACCAAACCATTCATTACCTGCCTCAGACGTTTAACATACATAAACCAAGGGGTGAGGAAATTAGATTCAAGTGCTATAAGGTTAAGCAACTCTCTATTGTGTAATACGCAAAGATGTATAAGAAGCTAAGAAGCACAATCTAACTCAGGTGGAATATCAAGTTAAAAATCACATCATTATCAACAACAAATCTATGTGTTGGCCATTCTTCCAAACAAGTCTTCACCAGCCAGTGACCAGTTTATCCACAGGTCCTACTTCCCCCTCCAGCTAAAGAGCCTCTCCTAGAGCTACTAGGGTTTCTTCAAAATCAGCCCACGTATCTCTACCATGTGATGAAAAATCCATCATGCTACACTTTGACATACACCTCTGTCTCATTTACATCGTCCCAAGTGATTACTCAGTGTCTTTTGGAAATGGCAGATTAACAAGGGGCCAGTTGTGTGATGAGTGTTGTTAAAACTGAAAGCCCAGCAGTCAAATCTTTCCTGACCTATATGTCTTTTTCTGTCAGATATTGTATAGAATGTGTTTTGTGTATATAATCTTCATAGACTTTGACAAAGGCTGTAGTAAAGTAGTCTTATTGTGTGGCTATCGGAATGAGTGATCTGAGGCTCAGAAGGTTAGAGTAATTTTCTCAAATTTACTATACTCAAAAGCAGTTATTGTGAGCAAAAATTGCTTTGGAATTTTTGATGAAAAGATTCCAATTTTCAGGCCCACGGCCTGGTTTTAGTTCAAAGTCTTCTCGTTAAGTCATAATTTGTTTTATACTAATAATAAAAGCAAAGGAATGGTCTACCCATAGAAACCTGCCTCTGATAATGAAGATCTGAGTCACGTGCTTTTGCAGCGCTGGACAGAAAGGTAAGATATAAACTGAGAGACCCAAAGTATAAGTATGTGTATGTTTTTCCATGTATTATACCAAATGAAACACTTTCAGGATTTTATTATGTGGCAGAAGGTATACAAACACACAACTCGATGTGATGTACCACCAGTTCCTCAGATGTACACATTTGTTTTTGCGATGTCTCAAGAATTAATCTTCTGTGAATAATTTTAGTGATCGGGTTATCTACCTAATTGTTGACATGAGAATTTCTGATTAGAAAATTTGGGACAGGTTCATTCAACGGGAAGTAAAATTTAATACTGTATTTAGAGGTGTTCAATTGTGTTTCCAATCTTACCACAATATGTGCTTAGTCTTTCTCCAGGTAAGTTCTGTAGAAAGAAAAAAAAACTTTATTTAAAAAAGTAAAACACCCTTAGTAGAATAATATGTTATATTACTTACAATAGCAATATTTAAAATATATCATTCATAAATTGAACACCAATTTTTCATCTGAAAATTTAAAACTTGCCTATTTGTTCTTTAAAAATAATGGGACCATTTGTATTGTTAAAGCCTGTAGTTATATGTAGAACATTCAAGGAAGAAATGAAGTAATAAACCAGAATATTGGTGCTTATTGTTTTCTGTATGAGCATGGCCTACTCATGTCTTTACTTTGTCCTCAAATAATAAATGATTAAGGACCTTTGCTGGCAGCTGATCTGAGGACATGGATTATAACCTGTGAAAGAAAATAAAAGAAAGCTAAAAGTAAACAAAAAGACAATGTTAGAGTCCACCAACTGTATGAACCCTACAAGGTCCTTTCCTGATGGCACTGTTGATTCTCTGACTCATTCTGGTCAATAGAGGCTAATCCAAATGATTTCCACTCTAACCCCTCACTCGGATCTCAAGCTTATTTAGATTTTTTTTTCTCTATTTTCTTCCAGTCCCAAATCTTCCTGTTAATGTCCCTGAACTCAGACTGGTAACCCAATTCTGACTTCTTCTTCCATTCTTTGTATAACAATGTGATGTGAGGAATCTTGACTGTGGCTTGTGCCTGGACCCATTAAGTCGGTTCTTCTTTGGAAAGGTATCTCCCTGCAGCATACCCCAAAGTCCATCTGTTGGGAGTTTGGTCCCAGGTGAGCTGCTGTTGAGAGGTGGGGCTTAGTAGGTACCATGGTAGTAGTATGATAGGAGGAACACAACCTTTATGTATGGATTCAGGCTGTCATAATGAGAAAGAGCTTGCTATCATGGAGTTGTGCCTTGCACCATTTTGCCCAGTCTTCCGCCCTTGTGCCCTCCACCATATTATAATATGGTAAAATACTAGTGCCTTGATCTCAGACTTACCAACCTCCAAAACCGTGAGGAAATAAATTACTATTTTTCATAAATTATCCAGACTCAGGTACCCTGTTATAGTAAAAGAAAGTAGAAAAAGACATTCATTTTATCTAACTGCTTCATCCACGTGGCTGTTATATTTCGGATTCAGAAGCAGTTAAACCAAATTTGTCACATTTTCATTAGTTGTAATAGCCATGATTTTTATAAATAGGATATAACATGATATATACTATAACTGTTATTATTCAATTATTTAAGTATGAGGAAAGATGAGATCAGTTTGTATTCAACATAAACCGGTTACTTTTTGAAATTCAGTGTCTGATTATCACACAGAAGGCACTCTGGTCAACACTGTCACTGTTTCAGCAATCAATTAAATTATTCTCTCAGCATGTTAGTGAATAATAATTAGGGGAAACATTTTTAAAAATGTGTTTTACTAAACATTGAAGAGAAGGATAGACATATGTGTAAAAGTACGAAGGGCATGAACTCTGATTTAAAACGGTTTGAAATTTGATGAGGATAATAGCTGTGAAAACAAATCAATTAGAATTCTGAATTAAATGAAAATGATAAGCAGAGACTGAATGTCATGAGTAGGCAGATGGAAACAGTTAATGTAGAGGCTTACGGAATGTTTGATAAGGAAATGTCATTAGCATTCAAATGAGAAAATAAAATCATTTGTAAAGTAGAAATATTAAAATACATCATATGTCAGATTTGCTGAGTAGTCTTTGGGACAGAGTAGAGGGCTTTGGGGAATGTTGCAGGAATAGGTCAGAATTGAAGCTCACTTCTTGGCTGGCTCTTCTGGCCTCCTAGTGACCACTATGAAGTGTCTGCTCTCTGAGCTACCTGCTACACTAGGAGAGTACCTATCACACTAAGGTGCATCACAGTACCTCTGTCTTCTCTTAGCCTATGCCATAAATGCCCACACTTGGAGAGCAGGGATGCAATGCAGGAGCTTCCTTTTCAAAAGTGAAGGCTTTTTAACTGGCAAAATCTGAAGAGTGAGCTCTATTTTTGGCCTTGATCTCTCTGAAACATCTTTACCAGCCCTGTAGGTCTTCCATGTGCAGACAGCTCTGTGGGTTCTCTTCAGCATGGCCTGTCAATCCCTGTGTGAAGCCATAGTACACGTGCACCTCGACTCCCCCCTCATCCTCCCGTTATAGTAGTTCAGGAAGGAATGGGTCAGAAAGCAACCCCTTTTTGAGACTCTATTGATCTCCAATGGATTAAAAGTTTAGTCTACACAAGCACCCATAGATATCTTCATTGTAGAGCTGGAGGAATTTTAGAAAAAAGATTTAGTATGAGATTAGATTAAAGTTCTGGTTACTGTGAACTTTCTCTGCAACCTCAATTTTAAACCATTTAGAAATCTGTTGACAAAGAAATAAAAGACATCTAGGGAGCTTGTGGGAGTCATTAGGAGACATGTTATAAAATGGGGAAATTAGTATCTTATTCTTCAGCTCAATGCTAGCCACAAAACACACAATTAATTCATTTTGGACTGTTTGCAAAAAACCCTATTTCTTGGTAAAAAAAAATCTTACAATAAAGCAAATAATAATGCTAGACAGACATAAATGAAGATTATAGGAAGATTTTTATTAAGCTTCAAATATGTAACAGTGTCAGTCAGAACG
Source organism: Ctenodactylus gundi (assembly GCA_004027205.1). NCBI lineage: Eukaryota > Metazoa > Chordata > Mammalia > Rodentia > Ctenodactylidae > Ctenodactylus > Ctenodactylus gundi. The sequence goes on from PVKB01000050.1 coordinate 895,893, forward strand.
GAAAACTAATATTACAGCATAGAAATCTAATGACATTTTAAAAATTACATTAATATATATTTTGAAAACATCTGCCTCGTGGTCTTTCATTGTAATGAATAACATTATGACGATGTAATTAAAAAGTTGAATAAGAGAAATTAAATTAACATTTTAAACTTTAATGACATTATTAAAAGTAAAGTATTTTATCAGGGAATGTAAATTTGTACTTCCAAACAAAACTATGACCCCTTGCAGCCTGGACATATTTCACTGCTCTACATTTTAAACACAGATTAAAAACTCCATTTTGTTACAATGAACAACTGAATTGAAATAACTTGAGTTTATTTGTCATTGTGATCACTGTGCTTCCATTATTTCAACTCTGTGATTTAAATCAGAACTATGTAATATCATATGAGTCAAAGACACAAAGCCTATTTGAAATAAACTCTAAATATTCCAAAACCATTGTAAGTTTAGTTCCAAGAATGGATCAAAGAAGCTGTGCCTATGTGTCAACAGCAACAGTCTCAGTGACAACTCTGCCAATTAATGTCTTTACAGCAGACAATGTTTGATGAAGTAAGTGATAACAATATGTTAATTTGAAGCCTACTATGTATTCTTAATACAGAAAGAGTTGCAACAATTCTTTAGAAATTAGGCCAACAAAATGTTTTTCTCGTAAGATGTATTTAGCATTGCTAGTTCCTGATAAGAATTGTAGGTAGAGCTTTGATCAATTTCATTACCATTTTGAAATATTCTATAACAAATACTCCCTGTATAATCTGCCTTCACTGCATGAGCCAAGCTAATGGCTACTGAGCCACAGAAAGTTCAATATTCTCCTGAACTGCTCAGATGGGAGCACAAGAAATATTAGGAGAACTTGCGATATATACCCAGAAATATTAAAAGTGCATGGTGGGTAGAAATGGCTATCTATTTCTTATCCTAGCTGTCTAGTGGATACTACAGTATTGAATTTCACTCAGGTCACCTTTAGCTCATGACAGAAAAGCATTTTGTGGAGGACAGAGGAACACAAGAAAAAGTCAAAATGTACTAACAATAACTGTAATGTGGAAGATGCCAAAACACCATTAACAGACCAATGGATGCAAACATTGTGGTATATGTGCACAATGGACTACTACTGTTCCATGAAGACAAATAGATTTGAGTCATTTGTAGGTAAATGGATACAATTTGAGCACATCATACTCAGTGAAGTGAGTCAGAGGCAGAAAGTTAAATACTAAATGGTTTCTCTACTAATAATCCTGGAATATGGTCATTTTATAGAACCAAATTAGGGGAGAGAGAGTGGGAGGGTCAAAAAGGGGGAGGGGAAGGGATTGCAATTTTGAAGTGATGTATGTGGGCTCAAAATACTCAATTTCAGAGTAAACATTATGTATATATATATATATATATATATATATATATATATGAATAAAATGGGGGAAATGTGCTACTAGAGACAGATGATCAAGCAGTCGGCCAGAGAACCTCACTCATACCAGAGAATCTTCCACACCACGGCATGGAAGTTCCCAGCAGAGAGCTGCAGAGAGATACTCCACGGATGAATCCACACTTGTTTACCTGCCATGACGTGTCACTCTCCAAGAAGAAATCACAGCTGTATTGACCAAATAAGATATTTCTCCTTTATTTTTTTTCTTTGTATTCTTTCCTGACACTCCTTCATTGAACTTGGAGAAGCCAGAGAAATAGCGCAGTCCACAGGGAAGAAAGAGGTGCAAGAAGAAGGCTGAAATTACAACTTATCCCTGTCCTGACTCCTGTTCTGTAGCCTATTTTAAAAATATGAGTTCTGAAGAAAGAAGAAGAAAAGAAAAAGCAACTGTCTTGGAAGTGAATAGAGAATTTAATGTAGACTAAAAATTTCCTGGAAATGAATTAGGTTTTTATACCTGACAATGACCTGTAATTATAACATTAGCCAGTTGCTGAGAGATGCAGTAGACCCTGTTTCAAAGCAGTGACAGGAAAAAAAAAATGCACTGTTGAGTTTAGCCCATCAGTAAGCCAGTTACAATATAATCTCATCTATATAGCCCACTAATCGGCCAATGAAACAAAAGGCTGATAAGACATCTTTATTCCCCAGTCTATTACAGGTCTGTAGATGTGCTTCATGTCCTCTGAACAGGTCTGTTTCAAGTCCTCTACTTCCTTTTTAAAAGGCCCTTGAAGCTGCTACAACATTTCTCAATTTATTTGGATGGTGAGCTTCCAGCGCTTACCATCGAGTTTAGGAAGCAGCTCAACTCTCTGCTCATCTCTTCAATTATTCAGGAACTCCCAAACGTGCGAAATGGCCTTTGTAGAAGCAAAAGAGATTCATTTCTGTCTCTCTGCCTTCTCCTGCTTCGATGACCTCCTTTCCCAACCAACTCACAAAGATTTATGTGAAGAATCACTTCAGGTTTTCTCTGTGATCTAGTCTCTTTGGTGCACATCTTTTTGGGGTACATGTCCAGTTCCAGGCTTGCCTCCATAAGGGGCTGCGGCTAAGACTCAGTCTAGTCTATTTCTACTTTTTTTCTCCCTTAGTAATATTTTCCTTCAGCTCCTGTGGTTACCTCCTTTGCTTTTATGACAGTGTTTTCAATGCCCCAAGGCATATTCTCAGAAGTCTTTCAATTTTGAAAAATTGAAATCAAATTTTATTTTTGTTTTATTTATTTATTTATTTGTTACAGGGAATGGAGCCTAGGGCCTTCACACTGAGCAACACCTCCAGCCATTTTTTTTTTGGGGGGGGGGTTGATTTTTGACACAAGGTCTCGCTAAGTCACAAATTTACCCAGCAGGGGCTGGGACTTAACATTCTCTCACACTGCTGGGATTACAGGCCTATGCCACATGTTCCAGCTGAAATCAAATTTTAAATTGCTTTAATTTAAATCAAAACTATGTTTTATGGTATTTTAATGTAGTTGGTATACTGCTAAGAGAATTTGAAAGATATTGGGACTCAAATGTTGATACAGATATTTTATGTCCTTGTTTCTTCCAAATTTTAAAAAAATGCTCTCCCTATCTCTAATGAGCATGCTCAGACATTGCAGGAGAAGGTCTGGAAAATAGGACGACTGCAGAGCTGAACGAAGGGGCGCAGAGCAGAGTCAGTTTGCAGGACAGAAGGCTAAAGAGGACCTTGTGAAGTCGTAGGACCTGCTTCACGTTTAGAAATGAATGTGTTGATCCACAGTTCTTTAAAGTTAGCTCTGGGTACTTAAGAGGTGTTTCAAGCACTTTGTCCTGTAAGGGCATTATTTTATTTAGTATGTACAAACCACACATACATGTACATGTAATACGCACATGCAAGTATTATCCTCATGGATGAGAAAACCAAAACTTGAAATAGTCCCACGGGACACTTTCAGGCACACGAATAACACTGAGCCATCATCCTAGAGAATTTTCCACAAAATATATTTTAAAAAGAAAACAAAAAAGATGCTTTCATCTGCCAGGCCCTTCTGTCATAATGTCTCTGCCTTTCTACAAACCAAAAGTAGTGAAACTGGTTGATCACGGGCTGAAGTCTCCAAAGTCATGAGTCAATGTATTTTTCCTCCTTTGAACTGTTACATTGAATATACAGAAATGAAAATCTGATGTATACCACCACCTTTCCTATATCACCTTCTGCACATCAGAAATTTTACCTATTTCATTTAATCTTAACAGTTCTATGGCTCAGGAATAGTGTAATGGAGTCAGCCCTTTCAAGTTTGTGAGAATCAATGATTAAAATTTCAGAATATATTTGTTCCAGTTAAAAATTTTTATTATGAAAATTTTTATAAATTTACATTTTAAAATTGTATCAAAGCAAAAGTAAAACTTCTTTAGAGTTTAATACTTTCTGGTATTTTGGTATAACTGCTGTACAATATGCTCTTGAGGTTATTTGTCATTTTTGGATCCATGTGATGGAAACAGAACCATGTACTATGATTTCATTTCTCTTCTTACCTCCATATCTAGTGACATCACCAACTGACTGTGTGGGAGTCTTTACTTCATGAAAATTGCCGTGATACGACTGAGTCCTTGATGTGATTGTCTAGATTCGGGATACTGATACATTGAGTTAAAAATGATGCTGATGACTAAACTTACCTGAATTTTAATTAAAAATAGGAAATAGCTAATCATTTCTATGGGTCAGCAGGTATTGTGAATGTGATAACAATTTTAGAAAATATCTTTGCACTGTTTAAAAACTTTCATTGGATTCCCCAAAAAGTCATTTTCAACTTTGCTGAGTGAGCAAAATTATAACCTACCTCCACTGCTTCTTTTTTATCTTACTTTATTCACTTAAATAAAAATAACAACATCAGTGTCGGAACTATAATCCCAACTCAATGGACATTAAGACAGGTAAACAGCTATTTATTTGTAGTTGATATTATGACACGTTCTTGGGGAGACCCAGTTACAAAAACGTGACCATGGATTTGTAAAGAAATAGCAAATTCCATGGGCATTACTCTGGTTGCTTAAAATTGCCAAGCAATGTTGCATATCTTAGTGCTCAAGGTATAACTGAGTAGAGCTCAGGATTACTTGCCCGAAACACTCATTCTTTTCCTCAATAGTTAGACTGAAGACCTAATTTTCTTATGTTATTCCTACCTTCATTTTAACTTTGACCTTAGAGGACCATTTCGAATTGACTCAACTCTTTCCACAGCCAGCTCTCAGGTGTTCTCTTCAGGTGAAAGTCATCACACCTCGCTCATGGTTTTGATGCCCTCTTACCATCACCTTGAGGGGAGGAGAGACTCAAGAGAATCAAGTGAAAATGTGAAGATGGGCTTTGTTTTTTTGTTATTGTTGTTGTTTTGTTTTGTTTTTGAGAAAGGAATTGTTGCTAATATCTCCATTTGCCTAACCCCTGATGTGTGGTTTTCAGCTTTAGTTGTCTGCCATTGGGTTTGCCACAGACAGCACATGTGAAGGCCCTGAATATATGCTGAGACACAGATGAGAGAAGCCACGTGTTCTGACGCATCTGAGGACCAACTGACTAAGAGAATGAAACTGGCATAAAATCAGCTAACAGTAAATCATGAAGACAGGGATGAATTGGACAGTATATAACTTACCCTCCTAAATTAACTTACCTGCAGATCAGATTGAAGCTGGTGTCTTCTGTGACTAAAATAAGAAAAAAAAAAAAAAAGAACAAGACTTGATGTGAGTTTTCAAGGTCATACAGTTTAGAAAAAGATCCTTAAAAGTACAAGACACTGAGTAGGATTTAGTGCCATTGCAATGCCAGGTTTTACTTAAATTGGAAGGGCGTTTTGTCTTAAACTTGGAAAAAACAGGCCTCACGCTGATATACATTTGTAAATTGACCTGAGCCTTTTCAACTCTGATGTTTCTAAATCCACAACTGTTACTTTTTGCCTTCTACATGTTTCTTATAATTTAATCTTCATTAAAGCAAGAAATTACAGATCATTTATTACTTCTATTTACCAATTAAAAAGCCCCAATTATTATTTCATAGCTTATGCATGATTCTCTTACTGTTCCTTCTATTAATGTTCAAAAAATGTTGAAAAAATCTTATAATATGCTAGCCTTTTTTGAAGCTGTAGCAACTTTTCAAAGAATGGATGCAGAGTTGCTGAACATTTCACTAGAAATTATATGTCCATAAAATTTGACATGCATGTACAAGATCATGAAACTCTGTCTGTATAGTTGAAAAACAAATGCCTTTGGGTTTTGTTTCTTTTGCTTTTTGGTTGAGATGGAAAAAGAGAACTAGATTTGGTCTCATTCCTGAAATAACCAGACACACATAAAAGGGATAAAATATCTGGGAAAACACTGGTGCTCAAGGATTGGACATCAAGAAATAAAGGGTTATGACTCAGGAAAGATAGGAATCGGGTGAGGTAAGCATTTAATAATAAGAATAAAAATGTCTGCGGAATGGTACGAAGAGAGAATATATTTTCTTCTGAGCCTTAGATATTGTACTGATGAGATAAACTACTATGCCAATAGCATGTCAGGAACTGAATACACCAAAGGGAACAATTTTTTTTCAGAATGTAATAATACTTTAGAAGGTTTCAGAAACACCTGATTGGCTGTTTTGTCTCTTTACTTAGATATTCCAATGAACTTGCAAAATTTACAGTAAGCATTATTTATATTTTCAACTACTAGACTTGATAAATTCCAAGTTCACTTTCTTCAGATGGAAAGCTTTTGATTCAATCTGAATCTGTGCTCTTGATTTATTCAAATAAAATTGCCCTTGCATTATCTTGACCTCATTATTATTTCTTGGTTTATGCTTTAAATTTGTCCAGTGTACTACCTTTGAAAGGTTTTCTAGACACAGTGAGGTAGGAAGACGAAGGCAGAAGGAGGCAGAGAGTGGCCTAAGGTGGGAGCACTCTGTAGGTTGGAAATATGGACTGGAAAGTCTGGGGAAATTGAGGTAGCTAGAAGTCATAGGAAGTAGTACAAGAGAGTAAACTTTAGAAAATAATTCCATCAGTAGTAGAATAAAAACATCAGCAAAGTCACAGGAAAAATTCACTATAGTTCTACAAACTAGTGTGTATTCACTTTTGTGTATTATTGAAAAAGAATTAAAGAAGACCCAAACAAATTGAAAAGCAAATTAGATGGAATCAGTCTGGAAGATTAGCTATTGTGTTAAGGAAAAAAATTGCAACAGACCTGGTTTTATGTTTCTTACTCACTTTTAACTCTGCTTCCAGGACTGGGCAGCAGTACCAACCAAACATGACTCAAGAAGCTCCACCTCAGCAAGGCCTGGTGGTGCGGGCCAGTAATGCAGCACTTTGCAAGCTTGAGGTTAGAGCATCACAAGTTCAAGCCCAGCCTGAGCAATTTAGTAACTTAGCAGGATACTGTCTCAAATAAACATCAAAAGGGGCTGGGAATGTAGTTCAGTGTAAAGGTTCTGAGTTCAAACCCCAGTTCTGAATTTAAAAAAAAAAAGTGCTACCCCTGAAGGTGACCGAGTTATAAGTGTGACCAGAGAAAAGAGACTATAGAAATGGAAGTGAGGTGGTGGCTGCCTCACTAGTTGCAATTCTGTCTTTGTTCATTGGACAAGTCTGAAAATTTGCCCACCTGTGATTGGCTGAGACTCAAAAACTTACTACAAGAGTCTACTTACAAAAGTTAGGTCGAAGCTCACTATGTATGGAGAAGCCTTTAGGTCAAACTTCTGTGTGAGTAGAGGCACTTTTAGACCACACTTAGCAAAGGTTGAGATGCAATACCAATTCTCTACGAATAGAAAACTATAACAAGAGAAACAGGAGGTTGCTAGTTCTAAGAGTTAATAGCTAGAAGGAACCAGATAAAACTACAAGCATTTTTTAGCATCTATGTCTCTAGTGCTGTGTAGATTATTAGAAGTAGAAAAAAATTAAAAAGATTCATTCCTTTTTCTGAAAGATTTTATAAGTCCAGTAGTTGAAGTAAAAAGTAAACATGCTATTATTTTATAGTAGTAGGATCCTGTTGATACGAGGCATTTGACAACCTTTAGGTAGACCATCTCTGCATCCTTTTGTTCTTGTTTCTATACACACAAACTAGCCCAATCAGCAAGAACTTTTGAGTGTCTAGAGAAAGCTCCATACGTGTTCCTCCTCTGACAGGGAACGGAGGAGCCTGGTCTCTGTCTTTGGGTGGAATAAATCAGCAAGGCACAAGATCAAAGCACCCTCGGCCACCCTAACTCCTGTGTAAATGGCACAAAAAGCTCGCCGCTGATAGCTTTGGGCCGGTCTGTCATCAACATCAAGTGGTACAAGCCGAATAATGTACATGAAGACAGAAGCCCATGATGGTACCCCTCAGATACATCATCGAGCTTCTGGTCTTGCCTGCACGGTTTTCTGCATTACCTTTTATATCTCATGATTGTTCAAACATATTTTAAATCTTCATATTGTCTAATTATTTATTTTGCTGTTTCCCATATAAGCAAGTGCTGATTTTCTCCTTTATGATAAACTTCACAGGCTCGTGGTAAATAAAATGTAAATAATTATTGGAATAAAGAGTAGGGTGGTATAAAAAAAAAAGGAGGGGGTGGACGGAAAACTGTCCAGCATCTCCTGCAGCAGGGCCCCCAGGCAGCCTGTGCGGAGACAGGACCCTTGCTCCCTCCAGGTGCTGATGCTGGCTCACTGAGGAGGGGGAGGTTTCCTGTGGTCCCCTCCCACTGCTCCAGCTTCCTGTCTGCAGCCTTCACAGACAGGCTGTGATCAAGTGCATGCTCACGAGCCGAACTGCCTCTTGGATTAGATTCCCTCATTACACGCTTTCAGAACCTCTGTTGAGAGACATTTATTTCCCTCTCTCTAAAATATTGGCTAACATCAAATGGCTAAACTACTGATTTTATTCAAGTGACTTGTATGGTGAAAACCAATATCTCTGTAGCCAAAAATAAACAAAAATAGTCCATATTTTCAAAAGAGATAGTTTTAGTTAGATGTATTCTTTAAGTGTATTTTTTCTGAAATATTATAAATATGGTGTTATTAATAGTAATAGTTTTGGAAGGCATATCCTGCTCCTAGTTTGGTCTTTTATCCCTAATAGTGAATTCCAACCTAGTAGGTGCTCGGAAAATGAGGAATAGTATTTGATTAACCTTAGAAAGTCTCGGTCTCTCAACTTAGAGTTTCCTTTGCAGTTGAAATTTGACTCTAAAAGCAAAGGAATGGGAATGTTAGGTGGCTAGGTTGCACACGTGCCGTCTCAGGGGCTGAAGAGGATCACCTGAGCCTAGCAGCCCAAGATCAAACGGGGCAATGAAACTAGACCCCATCTGGAAAAAAAAAAAATAAAGAAAAAAAAAAAAAACAGACAGCAGACAGTAAGCAATCATTTTTAACCTGGTCTCACAGAAGTTCTTTCTCAATTTATAATAATTTTAAAATTCTAGTCAAAGTAAAATTCTTAGAATTGTACTAGAATACACTATAAGATTTCAAAAGTTCTGCATTTTGAAAAACTTGCGCTCAAAGGCCTGTGACATTAATATAGTCTGTTTAGTCTCTATCGTGGTATGTTTAGAGCTTACTCCAGAGAAAGAGAGAGATGCTTTCCGTTTCCTACTGTCTGTGTAAGAACATGCCTGTGCATAACAATGGTGACGTTAGAACTCATGATATAGCCATGGGCTCTAAAGGGATTAGCAACTAGGGAAAAGGAGACCCTAGGCAAGCTGTCATGGAGATCAAGGGCGATAGACTACACCAGAGGAAAGCAAATAAAGAAAAAACCTGAAGTATTACCCAGAGGTGAAAAAATGTGATGATCTAACTAAAATTCATTTTCCTTTGTAAATGTTGAAATTTGGAAAAGAGTAATACAAAATGAACGTGTGTGTGTGTGTGTGTGTGTGTGTGTGTGTGTGATGTGTGATGTGAACACGCACATGTATTATCTTAAAGGGTTTGGAAGACGGGGGACAAGACACTGGTCCCAGCGGCTCAGGGCCAGACTTCAGCTATTGCATCTTTGTTGCCATCACCCCTTCCTCACTCTGCCCCTTAATCGAACTTCCTACTGACATTTCTTGCTTGATATTGCACATTAGCCTTACTTGAATCTCTTCCAACAAGGCACTATGGTGGGGATTCAAGTTGCTTACACCTCTTTTAAAAAGATTCCTCATGATTCTGTGAAAATAAAAGTAGTCTTTTGTCTTCCTGTATTTCTAGGGAAGGCCACTGTGATCAGATCAAGGAGAGAGGCCTTCAGACAGCTCGGGGAAGATAAAAGAAGACTAATTTCTGTAACCCATAACCTAAGATAATCTGTCAGAGGTCTATACCCGGAAGTTGCTAGCCTAGTGGCTGAGGCAAAACTATATAAATAATAAGGACCCCCCCCCCCACTGACCACTTGCAAGATCTGCTAAAATGCTCCCTCTAAGCACAGGCCTTGATTTTTCCCTGGGTATATAAGTCTGAAAGAAAAAAAAAAATAAAGTTATTCTATCTCCTATATGAGACAGTTAATTTGTTTTAATTGCATATGACAATTTAATCTCCTGATTAACCATGCAGTTGATGTGCTGGCCTCGACACACTATTTTTGTTATAGAGCACAGCTAATACTTGTTCATTTTCTGTCTTTTCATGTCTCTGGTTTTGTTCTGACATGTCCTTTGTCACCATGGCAACACACCAATGACCCATCATGATACAGAAAATCCATCGTGATACAGATAACATTTAAAGATAGCCATGTCTACATAACCCACAGAAGATATCAAGAAATGTTCTTTATTCCTTCAAGGTCACATGTTTTCATCTGCACATTAAGAAGGTTAACTTATCTTCAAAATATTTGCAGTAGAATCACATAATGACTGAGATTTTTTCTTTAACCTAAGAAGAAATACAACAAGTTAGCCAGATGCAGTTTCATGGAAACTGGCAAAAGGCAAGGTCAGAGATACAGGATTTCATTAAATGCAGCAACAGCAGCAGCCAGAACATCTGCATTTATACCACCTTCCTGAGCCCCAGTCACAGTGTAATGTAATGAAAACTGGGTGATCCTGATCCATGGGTGAATCGCATTGCAGGAGAGAATCTCAAGATCAGGGAACTTCATTCAGTGTTTCACGACAGACAGTTACCATGTCTGCCCTGTGCAGACAGAGATTATTCTTGTATTGGACAGTGTGAGCGCCACCTAACAGTATCAGTGGCACATTGTTCAGGGTGAAAATGGTGGGAGGATCTTTACATTTTCCCCCTTTCTTGATCAGGTGACCAGACAAAGGCAGAAAGGGAAAGGAGGGATAAAGGTAATGACGTTATGATGAACTTGGTTCTGAGCCAATAACTTAGATCTTCTCGGGAAGATTGTGCATCCTGCCAATAGAAAGAGGCAGGGAGAGGGACCTTGGGATTTAAGTCAGTACCTACCACGTTTTCAATGGACCTCTCTCCACTTGCACATGGGAAGGTCACCTTTTTTGCAAAAATAAAATTAAAGCCTCATACTCTGTCAACCGTGCCTCTCATGTCCATCCTTTGTTTGGATAGGTAAATTCCTATGAGCCATTTCGGACAACAGGAAGCAAATCTTCTGGGGAAAGACACTACACTCCAAAACTTTTCTCAAACCTTTCCTGGGCAGATACTCTAGACATAGACAATTAAAAACATAAGCAAAGAAAACCAAGGACAGAGCAGACAAAAGATAGCTGCCCTGATTGCATGCAATAAAAAAAGCCAGCAATTCAGTAACAAATATTTCTTTTTCCTGAAAAGAAAACATTTTGTGCCCATGATTTTGTATTTGCTCAAATTACATGTGGACTTGCATAGTATTTGTAAAACCTAAATCAGCGCAATTCAATAGATACACTTAAGTAAAAGTTGTTTATACTTCAAATTTAATTTAATTTGGGGAACTTCCAGCCATCCAGTCAGTCCCCCAAGGATATACTCCCTGAAGGAGTAAGTTTGCAGTGGTTCACTTTAGGTGCAGTGTGTAAACCATGAAAAAAGTATATATTTCTGGGCTGAACTATTAAACAATGACCATAAAGATAAAAAATTGAACTTCAGTCACATCAACTCTACTAGACGAAAACAGAACTTGACTCACGTCAGTTCTGCTAGTCTATGTGACTAGAGATTGAATTTACTTTCTGAACACTAGAAGTGTTTCAGAATTCAGTTCTTCAAGTTTTAAAATATTTGCCTAGACTATGGATTGAGCATCCCTAATTTGAATTCTTAATTCAAATCTAAATTGTTCTGAAATTTGAAAGTATTTGAATATCAAATGCATGTTCAACACATTTTGGATCTCAGAGCAGTTCAGATTTCAGTTTCAGATTTGGGAAGTTTCACTGGCATTTGGAACCCTCAACTATACATAAAATTGTTTTCCATTGCAGATACATTTAAAAGCTGCTACTTTTTTTTTTTTTTTTTTTTTTTTTTGAGACAGGGTCTTGCTCTGTAGTCCAGGCTGGTCCTGAACTCACTATGTAGTTCAGGATGACCTCGAACTCACTGCATTCTTCCTGCTTCAGATTCCTGAGTGCTGGGACTACTGGTGTGAGGCATAATTCCTAACTTATGTGACTCTGGGGAATCGAACCCAGGGCCTGGCACTTGGCAGGCAAGCATTTTAGTTGCTGAGTTATGATCCCGTCCCCAAAGATGTTACAATTAATCCTAGAAAAAATGATGAAAATTCTATAATTTATTGTGAAATAAAATTTTTTTTGATTCTCTGTCACACATATCCTCGTTTTTAATGTATTCTAAAATTTGTAGTACTTCATGAGAATGAAACTTTCTGAAATTAAAATTAGCAAAAAGTATTTTTTGAAGCATAAAGATTGATTGACAAATTGATCTGTATTGTCTGTTAAGCATTTATAGGCAAAAAAGATAAATTGATTACTGGAAAATGTGTAAAATATGATTTGAAACAGAAAATATATTTTTTTATTCTTGTGACAAACCAATATGTACACTCAAATATTTCCCTCTTTTCAAAAAATTCATCACTGCAAATAGATAATATTAAATCATTAGTTTTCCCTTTTTAACATTTATGATTATTACTTTTAATTAAAATTTTATTGGAAAGTGTATACATGGAACTTAAAAAGGAATTCATCACTGTATTTCTATTCTGGCCATTTGTGTTATTTCATTCATTTTATGATTATTACAAAAACATTGGTTTTGCTTTATAGTTGAGAAAAGTGATAAAATAAAAACTATCTTCTGCTGCTGCTAGATGTGAGCATTATGGGGCCACCAGCATTGAGCCAGTAGAGATGACATATAAACAACTTTTCTACATAAATGTAACTACCTAGCAGCAAAGTTCCAAGTGCCTGGAAATCACAGAGCTGACCAGGGATGTTGTGAAGGGGCTACCCTACAAAGGAAAAGGAATACTGCACACGGAGGTTACAGTATTGGGAACAACCAGACTTTTTATTATTATACATAGGCAAGTGAAGGCTCTTCAGTCTACCAATGACTTTCTGTTCCCTTGTCCAACCATCTTGAGGGAGCCCTTGAAACAATCTATACCCACAACCTAGTTAGGATTACCAACTACCAAGCCCTCAGAATGGTGTATGCATTAAATAAATACATGCCTCATGTAACTTATCAAAATTTCGAGAAGCAGTTATTATACCCATTTTACAGATCAAATTACTTTATTAAATTATTTTCATCATGAGAGGTTGACCCAGCAATACAACTTTATGTAAATTCCCCTCCCCAAAAACAGAAAGCAATGGAGCATTTGGTCGCAAATTAAAATTAGGTAAGATCGAATTCATAAAGGCAGTACAAATGGATGAATATATAAATGCATAAATGCTACGTATAACTGCCATATTGTATTCACTCACCAAATCTCCATTCACTGGTAATAAAATATACATTTCCGGGGAAGTAAAATTGAATTTAATATGCAGTATTAAACAAATAAATTGTAGCTATTGTCATATGAATTGAATTTAAGAGGAAAAAAGGCCACAAATAGACTAAATTTCTTTTCCACTCAATTTCCCTAAGTATATTTTATGCAATCATTAGCTAATAGATATTTTTATTGTTTCTCTTCTCACATACTCATCAATGTTATACATAGTCAACTAAATTTTCATAAAGATGTGACAGTTTTAAGATCCTAGTAAATATATTTAGTAATTGTGTTACTTTAAATTTAATGAAGCATTGTAATCGTCATCACTTTATTGTAGCATGAAATTAAGTGCAACATGGTGGAGCTGAGTGAATGGGGTTGATGTGCTTCTGCCCCCATCTTGCTGTAATGAAAATAAAGATGCAAGCCTTTTTCTTTAAATGAATAAGAATTAAAAGAAAGACACACAATACATGCATAGATTGACATATCCTAAATGTCTTCATCTAAATAAGGAGAGATGCCTTCAGATGCCTTCCCAATTGATAGAAAAATAAACAAAGTAGTTTGAGATACTATTCTATATGATTTTACCTGTATTTTACTTTTAATTATGTCACTTAAGCCGGAAACACTAGTAAATAAGCCAGTAGAAAAGAGAAATTGAAGCAATTATAAACTTTTAGATGGGAGAAAACACTCTTCAGTAAGAAAATAATGTATTTGGGGTCTTATAGATAATCTTTCTTAGTACAGAATTGATAACTGTATTAAAACAAAACCCTCTTTGCCTTACAATTCTGTCTCTTCTCAATGGAATAAATTAAGCTCTATTAAGAGAGAAACATATTTGTGGTCAGTCATCAATAAACAATACAATAAATCACCAGTACTGTATTTGCTGACATCTTCCACCACATTTAGAGGGTCTCAACTATCAGTCAAATACAATTCTCTAAGATGACAGTACAGCAAAGGAAAAACATGACCACTCTCACACACTTATTAATACCTGTGCAGGCAAACCTCTTGTTAGAACCTTCAACAAACTGACTTACATAAAAACCCCCTTTCTTTTTTTCCCACATTGTATTGATATTTATACATGCAAAATTCAAGGTTTACAATGGAGTTGAGTATTTTGTGCACATACATATCTTGTCAAGGTGACAAGGGCTTTCCCACTCTCCTTTTGTCCCTCCCCTTACCCCTCTCCCTCCCTCCCTCCGCCCCCACCCTTCTCCCATCTTTCACTTTGTCTTTCGTCTTAAGTTCCATAGGAGTTGTGATCTGGGTCTCTCATATCAGAGAGACCATTCGATGTTTCACCTTCTGCTTCTGACTCACTTCACTAAGCATGATGTTCTCAAGTTTCTTCCTATAGCAAAAATATGGAAGGCACCAAAATACCCATCAACAGACCAGTGGATACACAAAATGTGGCATTTATACACAATGGAATACTATGCATCAATAAAGTCCAATAGTGTGGAGGCTTTTGCAGGCCAATGGAAGAAAAACCCTCTTTCTATCATTTTCTCACTCTCTAGGGCACACATTGCAAAACGGGAATCACAACAAGATGAAGGAAGAAAAAAAATGTTTACCAGAAACACAAAAAGTTCAGGTTAGACAAAGAAGAAAGGACTAAAGGTAATTTATAAACTGTCCCGATGCTATATTTCTATCATCTGGAAAAAAACCAATTCACTGGTTGCTGGATTAGGTCTCATCTCAAATTCATGTGTTAAAGCCCTGTCTTCCAGTTTTTCAGGATGGGATTATATTTGGGATCTTTAAAGAGTCTTGCAGGACATAATCAATTTAAAAATGAGGTGACTTGAGTGGGT